>CM046874.1:303815387-304094282 GCA_025667525.1 Glebionis coronaria
TCTCGATCTTTTCAATCCCTCTAGTAGAGAATTCTTAGCCTTCGTCTTAGAAACTGAGCTCTCACAAAGCAAGTCATTACTTATTGTTTACACACACTTTCTATTTTACTTAGCCTACTTCTTTATCATTAGACCAATTAGGCAGGGGAAGACTCTGTGTACTAACTTTCTCTTCTTTCTTCTTCTTTGAAATCCCTTGCCACTTCCCTTCTTTGCTAGCACGTTCTTCTTGGAGGAGGGTTGGTTTGCCCGGGTGACTGATCCTGCCATAATGTACTCCTACCTATACTATAGCACGGACACCCGAAGTCGAGCATACATACGACGATCTTCATGCGTGAATAGCGGGGAGGAAAGAAAGGGCGGTAGATGATAATGAGAAAAGGCGCCGCGTCTGGGCGGGCGGGCGGAATGGATGACCGAAAGGTGTCATGCCATGGAGTGGTTTGGCTAGGTACTACTAACTATCAGAAAGCTCGAAAAAGGGCATGATTTTAGGCTCTTCCTTTTTGACTTTCGCGGGGGACGCTTTTTCTTTTTTTTTTTCAAAAAGAAAACTCCAAGATAGCTTGGATTACCACTTCCTTCTCCGAGCTCACGTTATGGAAGAAGGAACCGAGAAGAAGGTATCAGCAACAACTGGTTTTATTACGGGACAGCTCATAATGTTCATATCGATCTATTATGCGCCTCTGCATCTAGCACTGGGTAGACCTCATACAATAACTGTCCTAGCTCTGCCGTATCTTTTGTTTCATTTCTTCTGCAATAATCACAAACACTTCTTGGATTATGGATCTACTACCAGAAATTCAATGCGTAATCTCAGCATTCAATGTGTATTCCTGAATAATCTCATTTTTCAATTATTCAATCATTTCATTTTACCAAGTTCAATGTTAGCGAGGCATGGTTGTTTGGATTGTGAATCCACCATGCGCGGGTTCAATTCCCGTCGTTCGCCCAAATAATATTTATTTTTTTTAATAAATTATTCGCTACAAAAGGATTTTTTTTTAGTGATCAAAAACTTTATTTCATTAAAAGGATTAAATAAATCCTTTCCCTTTCAATGACGCGTTCAAGGAAAAATAGGAGCGTACTTCCATGTCTAATTTATAACTAAACCGGTAGTCTTTGACTGGTTTATAGGCCGGTTTCCTTCTCTTTATCAACCAAACTACTAGCTTACAGGTTGGCTGGCTGGCTATTCTATAAACCCTGTGCCAAATAGCGGAACTGGAAGATCATTTCGAGATCTTCGAACATATTCGAGGGTTCAATGTCACTATTGTAACTTCGGCCAACACACAAGATGAGACTTTACCACCGTGGAGGCCCCCTTCCCGCGTATGCGCCTTTATTTAGTATTTAGTTTAGATTTTTATTCTTTCTATTTTTTAATTACCAATGGGGAATCCTTCTAAAAAATCTATCTGACAAAACGCAATTCGTCGAGTTCAATCCAAGGTTTGCCTTTTTTCAGGTAGCTTTCTTACGCCTATTCAGCTAGGGGGCCATTGGTCATAGCAGAAATTCATCGAAGGAAAAAAAAACACGAATTACAAATGCCTGGAAAAGTTCTATTGCTATTTCGCGAGGCAACCCACATCGATGTAATGAAAGTGAAGGGCAGCGCAGGGAATAATCCGCAAGCAGGAGAACTGTACTAACCTGCCGCCGGTTACTTTATCAGGGCTCCGCAGGAGAAGAAAGAAGGTCTGGGTCCAATTTCTAATGAAACGAAGGTCCCCCTTACTCCCTATTCTCTCTTAAAGCTTTATAAAGCTCTAAAGTTGGTTAAGAACTAAATAGTGACCGGTTCCATGTTTTCCCCGAATTTCATCAGTTCCAGGCTCAAGTGCCTGTTCATCCATCTTCATTCCAAAGGCGAGCATATCCATTGAGTGACTGTAACTGCTATCGTTTACAGTCAATAGTTCTTAACCAACTTTAGAGCTTTATAAAGCTTTAAGAGAGAATAGGGAGTAAGGGGGACCTTCGTTTCATTAGAAATTGGACCCAGACCTTCTTTCTTCTCCTGCGGAGCCCTGATAAAGTAACCGGCGGCAGGTTAGTACAGTTCTCCTGCTTGCGGATTTTTCCCTGCGCTGATTCAGGAGCCTTCTTCTTTAGTCTAGGATTCTAAAAAAAAAAAGAAGCGGCTGGGCGAGAACAAGAAGGGGTCGTCGTCCGTCGGCCGAGCGTCCTTGGCTGACCATTATAGCCCTTCTTAGTAAGGCTTCGGCCCTACTACAGCGCTTCGCTAACTCGAAACGCCTCGCTATGAGAATCTAGCTTCGCTAACGTTCGGCTAAGTCTTGAACCTTCGCGCTGACCTTTCGCTTTCTCAGTAGCAAAAGCGCTTCTCTTTGCCCCTTAAGTAGAAGGACAAGAAAGAGATTCTTGCTTTTCTTGCTCCCGCTTCCTCATCTGCGCTCATCAAGCCAACTTTGCTCTTTGGGAGGTGCAAGAGCGGTTGAAGCGGACAGAGCGCATCGAAGATATATTTATATATATACACGGTTAGTCACTTGCGGGAAATGAAGTCTTTGATGCGCGAGAAAGGGGGCGACCAGAACCCCGTGTGGACTATGAACCAACAAAAAAAAGAGCGTCAGCTCCAAAAAAGGGATTGTTTGCATTACTAAAATGTACATATTTTTTACTCTGAGATCTATTCCAACATTTCCAGAAGAAACCATTAAGCTTTGACCCTTGTATTGTAAAAACAGATAAAAAAAAAATGATATGATTCAACCTCAGACCCATTTGAATGTAGCAGATAACAGCGGGTTGATAAAGTAATATTTCCATTTATTCATCAAAAGAAACGTCCCTTTTGAAGCAAGAATTGATTTTCCTTGATACCTAACATAATGCATGAAAGGATCTTTGAACAACCATAAATTTGCTTGAAAAGACCTGACAAAGACTTCTGCAAGATGTTCTATTTTTCCGTAGAAATGGATTCGTTCAATAAGAGCTCCAGAAGATGTTGATCGTAAGTGAGAAGACTGGTTACGGAGAAAGAGGAAGCCAGATTCATATTCACCTACATGAAAAGTATGTAGGAAGAAGAATAATCTGTTTTTTCTTTTTGAAAAAGTGAAAGGCTAGTCCTGAAGCAACTCCTTCGGGCGGTATTCACGTTTGGCATATGCCTGCTCTGACCGAGATCTTTGGGGATGATTCCGTACTACAGTTCGGTGGCGGAACTTTAGGCCACCCTTGGGGAAATGCACCTGGTGCCGTAGCTAACCGAGTAGCTCTAGAAGCATGTGTACAAGCTCGTAATGAGGGACGCGATCTTGCTACCGAGGGTAATGAAATTATCCGCGAAGCAACCAAATGGAGTCCTGAACTAGCTGCTGCTTGTGAAGTATGGAAGGAGATCAAATTTGAATTCCAAGCAATGGATACTTTGGATGGGGATAAAGATAAGGATAAAAAGAGATAATGTTCGTTCTCTTAATTAGAGATAATGTTCGTTCTCTTAATTGAATTTCAATAAAACTCGGCCCAATCTTTTACTAAAAAGATTGAGCCGAATTCAACATGCATATATTTTAGATAGATAGAAAATATCAAATAAAAACTCGAAGACTAACCAACTCAAATCTTTCTTTTTTTGAGTTGGATCCACAATTAATCCTATGGATCCTTAGGATTGGGATATTCTTTTAGATCCTGTAGTTTCCCTGGATCGAGACAGGTATCAAAACTCTTTCTACCCATCCTGTATATTGTCCTTTTTGTTCCATATTGTTTCAGAAGGTGAATCTATCAAATTGGATCAACCGTTGACAAGTAATCCTAATGTGGGCGGATTTGGTCAGGGAGATGCAGAAATAGTACTTCAAGATCCATTACGTGTACAAGGTCTTTTGTTCTTCTTCGGATCCGTTATTTTGGCACAAATCTTTTTGGTTCTTAAAAAGAAACAGTTCGAGAAGGTTCAATTGTCCGAAATGAATTTCTAGACTGGCGTATTTATCGAAATCAAGTTTGTAAAAAGAACAATTACCTATGATAAAAAATGAAATTATAAAAAGAATTTTGTTCTTTTAGACTCTTTTTCTACGAGATGCCGGGAATTCCTTGTACGACATTCCTAGACATAGTATATAGAAAGACTATTTGACTTGACCCCTTCTTCTTTTTTTTTTTTTTGGGCGATGCTATTATGTTGCTATTGTCAGATTGAAATGTCAAAAATGCATTTGATTCTAATCCATTTCACTTTGGCTAGATCCTATCCAAAAGTAAACGGGAAACAGAACGTATATATAAATATAAACGCAGAGAGCAAAAGTAAGATGAATCTACGCTCCTCGGCCTTAAGTGAATGAGAGGGTATGGGGTTCCGGGTCTTTTTCCAGTCACAATTGACTAATAGGCAATCCCCTTTTTCCGTGATAATGTGAAAGGACTCAATTCCTTCTTTCTTCCCCAGCGAAATGTAGCAGGAACAGCCTTCCGGCAGTCGCATTAAGGAGATTTTTTATTGAAACTCTTTACTCCTTCACCCGTAGCAAGTACTCATTTCTATTTAGTTGTTTTCTTACTCTATCCGGCTATTGAACCTGGTTTCCCTCTGCATATGGTAATAGAGAGTTAGACAACTTAGAGAGCTCCTCAAAGGGCTAGTTCTCACTCTGTTTTGGGGACCCCCAAGACTTTCTTTCCCTGTGTTTCCTAGTCTATATAGGTCCAATCTCATCTGCTAGCGCTTCTTCGTTGCTTGGTCGGGACACATTCATCGAAGATTTGTTGATCAGTCCACGGCTAAAGAAATGAAATTGAAGTTCGATATTCAGAATAACAGGAAAGGTAACAAGCCTATGGATGCCTATTTACGGGAACTTTTGTTTTTAGTCTCAGCATTACACAATCTAGTCTTTGTTTCAAGTATATTTAGAGAAAGAAATAATGTCTCTAAAGCCTCGATTCTATTTATAAATTCTTTATTTACGCAAAAGGGAAGAGACTCATAGAATGGCAGAGGCAAATAGAGCTTTTGCACATTTTCGTTAATCCATGAACAGGATCTATATCTATACATCTCGATCAGAAAAGAATCAAGAGAAAAAGAAAGAATCGACCCATCGGGCAGGGATAATCATTCCGGTCCTGGGAGAGGTGGCGACCATTCTCAAGAACCAAAAAGACTGAGCTGAGGGGAAGCCCTATGACTCACTGAAACGACGGCAGGAGGGCCCTTGATCTATCAATATAGGGGTGAAGGCCCTTCTATAACTCGGAAGTAGGGTCACAGTATACGGATACCCTGTGATAGACAGGGATCTTTCTCTTGTTACAGGTGAACATTCTGAGGGGAAGGCTTTGACTAACTCCTTCTAGGGTGTAATTCCAAGCTCTCGTATGCCTATGAGACTCACAATCAGGCGTCGCACCTTAGTAAGCTTTCAGGAAAAAGCAGCTAGCCCGTTCAATAGCCTCTCTCAACCCTCTCTCAGCACAACTTGATTGACTCGATCACATACATCGTAGGTAAGGTACCCTCTATTCTAAGCTAGTACCCTGCTATGCAGTCTTTCTTCTATAGAGCAGGGATAGCGAAAGCTATAGCTAAAGTAAGAAAGCGCCCTGTCCAAGCCAAGGAACTTACGCCGAAGAGTCCTGATAAATGATGATTGAGATGAGATTCTGCATTTTTGAACCACGAAACACTCGGTTTCCATTTCGGTTGTAGGTGTAACCAACCGGCTATTAAAGATATGTTGTCATAGTCAACAAGGTTGAAACTTCCAGGAAAAAACTTCGAATTGGGAGGGCGATCCTCCCGGTGAACTGACCGTACCCCAAACCGACACAGGTGAACAAGTAGAGTATACTAGGGCGCTTGAGCCCACGCTAGTCATTGTCGTATTTTGCTTAAATTGTACATTATAGTACATAATTTGGTACATGGTAGTTTCTATCTTTTGTTGGGTTATTTTATGTACCTGAGGTATAGTATTTTTCTTTTGATGTTTAAGTCATGTTCCTTAAGAATCATGTGGTGGTTCGAGTTATTAGGGGTAGGTGGATATGAAGGATTTGTGGAAACCTTGGTTTCCGGATCTTTTAAGCTACTAGGAATGATCATTGTTCATATGATTTAATAATCAAAGCGGAATTAGAACAATAACCATTAACAAGGTGTTTAGGCACGAAACATGAATTAAAACACAAGTGGATTGCTAATTATATTGATAATCAACAATCACTAGACGTGTATACATTGAATCCCACGTCTAGTCGACACACACTTTAGGTTTACATTGTGAATGAATTATATGAATAAAACCTATGACCCTTGGTTCCTTTTATAGGGTTTATCTAAATAGAAGCTTCCATAAGCTTCTTTGTCTACGTTTTGTCAATGCTTGAATTGCATGTGACAATGCTTGGATTGCACACGACAATGCTTGAGCCATCAACGCCTAATTAACTCTTGTCAACGCCCAAATTAGTCTTGACAACGCTTAGACAATAACTTCACGTTTTCTTCATTTTTGAGTTTCTGCCACATCAACTTTTTGACCCAACAATCTTCCCCTAGTTGATAGTGGCAAAACTCTATGTGTATCTCTTGTAAGTTATACATGATCTTCAAATTGCTTCCCCTCAAGTGTAGCACGTATTTCTTCCCCTTTTTGTCACATCAACAGGAAAGTCCAACAATGTATGCAATCTTTGAAGATTCTCCAAATGTAGCTCTATGTAATGATCTTGATGAACAATTAATATAATATTTTTGATGTAGAAGTAGAATAACCCAACCTTGTGTTCCATGTCTTGTACAATCCATGTGACTAAGAACTTATACTCATGGAGCTAAGTATAAGTATACCTCGATCTCTTGTCAATATTCTCATCCTTTGTGAGACACTGAGCACGATAATGTAACTCCTTCAAGTGTTATGACAAGCCTTCATCACCAATCATGTAAAGCACAAACAAGTTACCTTTAAAGTCACTAGTGCATGACTTTAAGATATGATAGAACACAAACTCGCGAAAATCTTCTTCAATCATCAAACTTACCATAAGAACTCTTCCCCTTAAGCTAACACCTCTTCATGACGAATTTAACGGAATAACATCTTCATACCATATGTAAAAGATCCTGATGGATAACTCTTTTCACAAGGCTATCCCGATTACATAGTTTAAAATATCCATCAAATTCTCACAAATAGTTGCTAACTCGCTTTAAGATCATTAATTCCTTTTAAAAATATCCGAGCCATAAATATCATCATGATATTCTATATTAAAACGGAGATTCCATGTACCTTTGTGTGTAAATACTACCTTTTTGTGTGCTCAAAACGTATCCATTTTCTCAAACAGCAGCAAACCTTGTGTTGTCCAATATCCTCTTATGTCTAATATCTTTGACAGATGTATTGTCCGATATCAGACAATACCTATCAGCGTTGAAATTCATATATCGGACGACACTGTCAACTCTATCAACGTTGACTTATTCTGTCAGCGTCAAATCTTCACTCGTCAGCGTCAACATTACTCTTGTCAGCGTCAATATTCTGCTGACGTCATCAACGTGATTCATCATGTATTTTCCTTTTACTAACTGCTTTCCTCGTTTATAGGCTCTCATGAAATAACCTTCTTCTTCAAGTAATAGTAAAAAGTAATTCCATCTATTTTAACCAATCACGTATCACTATACACTTTCCATTTTCTTGCAGCAGATAACGTGTCTACGTCCAATATTTTCAAAAGATATATCCCAATCTAAATATATACAAACCCTAAAACCAGGGATGCATATACTTAACTAAAATATATCCCTAGAAATAAGGAATTTGACTTGCTTCCTAAAATTAAGCACACCGCTGTTTTAATTCCTCAAATCATGCAGCAATCTTTGATCTCAATTCCTTGTAGCTGCTGTTCACGTGATAGCCCAATAATCAACCAATAAGCAAGCTTCAACCATGTGAACACACTTCATGAAACATTCGTGTGAACACATATGTACTCTCCACCAATGAGAAACCTTGTACCGTGTGAATGCAACTTCAATAGCCAATCACAAGCCATATACCATGTAAACACAAACCTTCTCCACAAATAAAAATTAAGTAGCTCACTTCATGTGATCCACCAATTATAGAGCTAAAACCGTATGAATGGTAGAGTCGTGTGAACGCAAGAGATATCGACCAATCATCTTGGATGCACCGTGTGAACATAAATACTAGCTGCGTATGTTTAACCATGCGTTCACACAATCACATCCTTCTTTTTCCTCTTCTCATGCAGACATTCGTAATATAACAGAAACATGCAAATTATGTCAGCGTTCATGCATATGTTCTCAACGTCAGATAATAGGAAGAGATATCGAACAACAACCAAACCTGATTACTTTAATTCACGTGATGAATATGTATACAGCAACCAAATTTAGAACCATTCAACAGCAACTCACGTCCACAGCTGTAAACTTTCTTCACGTCCCATCACGTTAACATCAGCAATAATTATTCTAGGGTTTATTCATAAAACCCTAAAATCGAATCTTAGATCTAGGGTTTTGGATGAAACCCTAATACTTTATCACCTCCAATTCGTCATAAAACATCAGATTTTCTGTTATATGCAATGATCTAGGGTTTTCAGAAACCCTAAATCATGATTTCATGTGAATACAAAAATCTGAAAATCACCTCTGCTGCCAACTTTGACGCTTAATAACTTTTTCCTGGGGATAAAACTCGACAATCCCTCCGGTGGATGTTTAGATCTATGTATCACACATATAAAATTTCGTGACGATCCAACGGTTCAATCAAAAGTTATGACCTTCTGAATACTGTTGCGCACACAAAAACGTCCAGAAAAACTCTATACGAATTTTTCTTCTTCTTCACGATATACGAACACCTTGTTGGTCCTAGCATCACGAGCCACGAGGCTCTGATACCAATTGTGGAAACCTTGGTTTCTGAATCTTTTAAGCTATTAGAAATGATCATTGTTCATATGATTTAATAATCAAAGCGGAATTAGAACAATAACCATTAACAAGGTGTTTAGGCACGAAACATGAATTAAAACACAAGTGGATTGCTAATTATATTGATAATCAACAATCACTAGACGTGTATACATTGAATCCCACGTCTAGTCGACACACACTTTAGGTTTACATTGTGAATGAATTATATGAATAAAACCTATGACCCTTGGTTCCTTTTATAGGGTTTATCTAAATAGAAGCTTCCATAAGCTTCTTTGTCTACGTTTTATCAATGCTTGAATTGCATGTGACAATGCTTGGATTGCACACGACAATGCTTGAGCCATCAACGCCTAATTAACTCTTGTCAACGCCCAAATTAGTCTTGACAACGCTTAGACAATAACTTCACGTTTTCTTCATTTTTGAGTTTCTGCCACATCAACTTTTTGACCCAACAAGATTTTAAGCTGTTTCCACTCTTATGGGCGACATGACTTATAACTGATTATGTTTTCGTTTTGGATTTAGTCTATGCTGTTTTAGCTAGACTATGGATTTATGTATTTCAAGAGTTTGACTATGTTATTTTAATGGATGGAGTTTTGGACTTTTTTTGGTTATTTGGTTATGAGCTTATTTGAGTAGATGGATATATGTGTTATGTGTTGTATTAGTTCTTATAAGTGTCATCATAGGAGGGAGTGCATTGGAGAAAGGGTAATTGTATAAGTATGGTGGCCAACATAGTTATACAAGTACCACAACTTTAATGGATTCCTAAGTATGATTGCATGAAAGAGGGTTAGTACATGCTTGTATAGTATATGTTAGACGGATTTAAGTATATGTATCCCGATATGCCTATATATGTATGATCCCCTACAATTATCGATTGTATCCTTAGGAGGGTGGCTAGCTCGCTTTTTTTGATATTAAACCTCCGTTGTAGCGTATTCTTTGAGTTTCGTATTTCACGTGTACGTTTTAAAATGGTGTTCTTGGTTTTAAGTCTATTGAAATAACTTGGGATTTCTTTTGAGATAATGAAATCTTTTGTGTTGGGTCTTACATTTCTTTTGGTCGGTATATATTGGAAAAAAAGGGACTTGGAAATCTACTATAGAGTTAGATAGTTGGTTGTATTCGGTAAAATAAGGGTAAGCTGTTGGAGTCGTGTTTGAAACAAGATGTAACATAAGATGTTTTTTTAATCAACACTTATTTATTTCAAATTCTAAAAGACTTTCTTTAAAATAAAGCGAAATAAAATTTCTTTCTACTTAAATAGTTTATATAAGTGAGCTTAATCAATATACGTCATTTATAATTATTTATGCAAGACTAAACAAAGTTCAAGAAAATTTCACATACATTTATTTCTTTTCATTTAAAAAGGATTACGTTAATTACTAAGAGGATTCTTTAGTTTTTTTTAAAAAACTAGTATAAAATTGTTGTGGTCATAACTTGTTCATTTTTAAAGCTTTTTGGGTGATTCAAAAGCTTAAAATTATGTACTCGGAACGTAATTTTAAAATATTCAGAATATATAGTCATGGGAGGTCAGTAGCTTGATCGAAATTTTGGTACAAGTGACGGGTTCAAGGTTGAGTTTTGAATAGTAGTTTTTCTATGATTTGGGATGCACGGGATACCTAGTCTTTGAGTTGAGTTTTGAGATCGTCTAGAAGGTTGTTTGAGTCACATAGATGTGGTGAGGAAAGAAAAAAAAATATTCTTTTGGAAAAGTCGATCTTGTGCACGTTTTAAATAATATGTCGCGGGGCATAAGATGTTTTGGTTGCCATTAAGTGTTTCTTTGATCATTTTTCGTTGTCATGAGTCATTTGAATTGGTACATGTTTGAGTTTTCCTTTTTAGTTTTCGTGGTTTTGGTCTGTTTTAACTCGTGCACGTGAAATGTCGTTAGTTATCCATGGGTTTGATTTGTTGATCGTATCTAGTAGATTCAGGATGTAGTTTTGGGTTCGTTGAGGTAGACATATGAAAGACTTGGTCGCGCCTACACGATTAAGTAGGTGGCCCTGAGAGAATGGTCGGAATGCCCTTAGTGGGGATGAAAGAGTTAAAAGTTCGTAGACGAACTAATGTGGTCATGAGGTCTCTTAGGAGTGCCAAGGGAGATGAATAGATATTTGTATAATGTATGGATATTGGCACAAGTAACGCGCCAAAGAGAGTGTTGGAAGGGGACATAATACCTCAAAGGTATTTATGATTGTTCGTAAGACATGTAAGTATTATGTAAATTTCCTGAGATTTAGTAGGTTTGCCTATTACTGTGAGATAGAACCATAAATAGAGCAAGTAGGAGAAGTGAGAGGAGTTGTAGTTAGTGCCTTTCCAAGGAAATTGTTGATAGAATGATTTTAAGAGCAAGAGTTGTTAGAAATTGCAACGGATGCAAGGTAAAATTTGAGTTGCTTAGTAGTAGATTGGTTGTGAAAAGCGGTTGAGTGGTCTGATAAGAGGAAGTATTGGTCTATTAGAATACGTGTAGATTTTATCGAGTAGAAAGAGGTAGAAATTTATTCGTATTGCTCTAAGAGAGGGTGCAAGGAGGACGTAGTTGAAACTGCTAAGGATGTTGTATGAATGCTTTGGGTTTACGGTTATGATTTTGGCTTCGTCGAGGCGCTAGCAGTTTTTATGGAGTGAATGAACCGGGGTTGCATGACAATATATAAACGAGTTGTCATCGGGAGCATCGACAACATCTTGATCTACTCAAATCTAAGAAGGAGAGTGAGGCGAATTATGAGTTGGTTTTGGAGTTGTTAGGAAAGGGAATTATACGTGAGATTTTCAAGTGTGAGTTTTAGGATTAAGTTGGCCAGGACGAGTAGTCAGAGATGATGGCATATCGTGGAACCAGCAAGGGGCAAAGTGAAGAAGGGTGAGGAAGCGTTTTGGAGGCTGAAGAGGTGAATTGGATAATGAGCAGATCTTGGAATTATCGGAAGGACTGGATGAATTCGCGAAGCATGACGATGCGTAGAGCAAGTATTTGGATGTATACAAGAACGACAAAGAAAGGCGGTTGTTTATACGTTGTGGGAACTAAATATTTGGAAGAACTAGATAGACTTAGTTAGTGGAGCTGGATTGTTATATCTGCCTAGAATGCTAGAGGCATTTGGGGTACGAGACGTAGAGAATGATCTATACAGATCATGAACGTCCCCAACACATATTTAATCATCTTGATTGAACATTTGGAAAAGGTGATGGGTGGAGTTAAGTGATGAAAGAAAATTGCAAGGCCAAGTACCATTTGGGAAAGGCAAGCATGGTTGATGAGACATGGAATAAGAAGAATGAAGTGAAGCTGAGACGAACTTAAACTAGATGGATGACGTATTAGGGTGGTTTGGATGAAGGATGTAGGTTGCACGAGTTGAGTTGTCTAAAGCAGAGAACGCGTCAACATGTATGTTGCGTGGCTTGGACAACCATATGGAGAAAAGGGACGTAGACTATACTTCCTACATAGATAGGAGTAGCTTAGAAAGGGCGATGTAAGGATGAAGTTGGTGAAAGGGATACATAATGGGGTGGAGGAATAAGTACGACGAGAGTTAGGTGATAGTCGATAGACTGACTAATTCATCTCATATTTCAAGAGGAATGAGAAGTCACGTAGTTGAGAAGTTGGAAGGATTGCGTACGGATGTGATGGAATAAAGGGTTTTGCGTAAAAGTTAACCTAATATGTATGTAATGCCTTATGAAGGATTATGGCAAGGGAAGAAACGATGGGAAGCAAGCGTAGTATACCGTTGATAGACTAATGTTTGGTATGAGCATACTATAGGGGTAATTGAGAAAGACGGCTAGAGCATTGGCGTGAGATTTGGAGATAGTTGGAGAACACATTATATTAGGAAGAATTCTCCTACAAAGAGAGAGTCACCGGTGAGAGGGGCATATTCCCCATTGATGAGGATGTAAGGAATAAAGGAGGAAACACCTAAATTATAGGCTGAAGACGGGATATAAGATGGTATGGAAATTAAGATTGTGGAGAGACAAGCGAAAAGTAGTATGGAGGAAGAATGATTCGAGGGAGCAAGAGGTTGTGAAGATAGTGGGGTGATATTGAAGAGAAACCGTTAGATCAAGAGGTTAGTAGTCACGAACAATGGAACGTCCACCTAGAGAAAAGGTGTAACATATGTTAGTATGAAGGATGGTTAGTTACTTGGTGCCGAGCATGGGAAAGCAAGGATGAGGTGGTGGTTATGAAATGTTTCTTGTGAATATTATGGGAAGCTTTTGGTTATGCAATCCTGCATATACCATTGGATGTGTTTAAGGTTGGGAGAACTTCTGAATGATGGAAAATCCGTATAGGATAGAAGCCGTTAGGTATGGTGATAGGAATTGTAGTAGAAACTGCTGGAGTTAATTCATAGGAGATGAGGTGGATCATCGTTACAGTGGGATGAAGTTAGAAGCGGCCAACGTATTGGACCGGAGGTGGATCGAAAAACTATGGAGGTGGTGGCAGTGACTAAGTAGAGGTTGAAAATAACAAAGAACCGACAAGAGAGCTATGCGGACAAGAGGCGTAACCCGTTGAGATTTGAGATAAAGTTATGCTAAAGGTTTCACCATGGAAAGGGGTGATGCGGTTTGGAAAGAATAGGGAAGTTAGCACCTAGATTGTGGGTCCATTGAAATCCTTTAAAGGATTGGGCTAGTGGCGTATAGGTTGAGATTACTGGAGGAATTGAGTAGTGTGCATGACGTATTTGATGTATCAAACTTGAGGAAATTCTTAGCAAGAACTGACTTACAAGTTCCGTTAGATGATATTAGTATGGATACGAGTCTTCGTTTTATCGAAGAGCCGATAGAGATTTTGGGTCGTGAAGCTAGGACGTTGGAAAAAAAGGGTAATATACCGTAGTTATGGGTAGATGGAATTTGGAACGTGGACTAGAGTTCACGTGGGAACGGGAAGGATTTATGAGGAGCAAGTATCCTCAGCTAATTGATAATCACGATCCTAAGGAGTAAATCTCGGGACGAGATTTCTATTAGGAGGGAGTGATGTGACAACCGTGGTTTTGAGGTTCGTCACTTGGTCTTATGTTAAGGTTAATTTATGTGTGACTATATGATTAGCGTGTTTACATGTTTATTTTACGTGAACGAGGTTGGGGTGGATATCGTATATGGGTATAAGGTACTCATATGTAAATCTAGGAACGGTTATTTCATGTTCATGAGCTCACAAATTAGTGACTATGAAATGAAATGGTGTTATTTTGGTGTTTTACGTATACGTATAAGTATTATAGTAAATTGTAATTTTTTTTAGGATTTGGGGTTTAGCATTTAGAGGTCTCGGGTAAGGTGTTTAATCATGTGTGTATTTTTTGGGATGGTTTTGAGTCATTTAGGACTTAGTTATAACGTATATTTCAAAATTTAAGATTTTTTTTAAAACTGTATATTTTACGTCTTTTACGGTAAACGCGTAAAATTAACTAGTTTCTCGGTTTTGAGATTTTAGAAACTTTAGGGGCTGAAATAAATTAAGTAAATTTAAGGAAATAATAGTAAAGTAATAATAATAAATAAAAATAAAAAAAAATAAAAAAAAGGGTATATAGTCGGTTTTATACGACTTAAATTTTTTTTATGGTAAGTGGGCTTTTGGTTGGACTAGGATTTTTGTACTATATAAGGAACACCACACATAATATCAAACGCATATTTTCTTGTTCCTGGAGTTTTTGGTCGACGGTCACATCACAAAAGAATTAGGGTTTTAAAAAAAAAAAAATCTTTGTTTTCATAAATCAAAGGTAAAATCTTTAAACCCTTTTTAATTGAAGTGTTTTTAATTCTTTCTCAATCATTTTATGATGGATTAGGTTAGGGTTTAAATTAAAATCTGTAAATTAATGATATTATAATGATTAGGTGAATTAGGGCTTGTAATTAGTGGAGTTATGGGTAATTAATTAGGTTAATTTAATTGAATTCGTAATTAAAATCTGGGCAGATTTTTTGGTCCATTGTTTTGACCATATATAGAGTTCTACAAACTCTTATTTTACGATCCAAGTATCCCTGGAAAGATAATTGAGTTAGCTTTCAAATGCAAGAAACGAGAACTATATTAGAGGTCGGGAAGTGGGTCAAAAACAGGTTACAACAGTCGGAGGTCAAAATAGTATTGAAATTTGTCGGGTTTAGTTTAATGTTTTAGGGTGATTGGGGTACTTAGGAGTACACTTGAGCCCTCTAATGGGCATGGGAGTTGGTTTATATATTAAATAAGAGACCAAGGGTGGGGCTAAGAAAATGGGTTAGGGTAAGACCCCCTAATCATAACAAACTTTTTGTATGTTCAAAATCAGTAAAATCTGGATAGACAAAAGTATATATATCTCTATATTATATATAGGTATAATTATGACTTGAAACCACAGTTTTTAATCCAGTCATATCCCAGTCACATCTTTTAACCAATAGGATTTGAGTATTTGCTAGAAAATCTCACTTTTTTCCTTATTTAACTCATTTTGGGCGGCCCACAGTTTTTGAAAACGCGTTTTGTTTCAAAATCGCGTTTTGAAAACGCAATTCTGAAAACTGCGTTTTTAATGACTGGGCCGAGCCGGGTCTGGACCCTGGTCTGTGGAATTTCGAAAAATTTGTTAAAAATAATGTTGTCGAGAAGGTTTGAACCCTGGTCTGTGAATTCACATTCAAGATTCACATACAACCAACTTTACCAAATAGGCTAACCAATTGTTTTTGTTTTCTTTTTAAATTCTTTATTAATATCTTCTATAAATTATAAGATATTTATTTAGATATACATGTTTTAGAAAACGTTTAAGATAATAACAATAATATTTTAGAATGTATCATATATTCATTCAAATCTATCACTTGTTTAAAAGGAAATAGGTATCTTTTCTATTAATAAAATAAAAAAAAACATGTATCCTCATTCTTCTAAAACCCTAATGATCGTCTTTTTTTTTCTTTCAAGTAAAATTATTTTTCTCATAACCCTAACTGTGTTCTGATTTTTTTTGTTTTTTTTGTTTTGTTTTAATTAGTGGATCAGTGTTATTCTCAACTTCACTTGCATGACTGTCATTGGTGTAATCACTTCCTGTTGAATAAGTGACCGATTCTTCTGAATCGTAACTGCCTTCTTCATTCAAAGACCCAGAGTCACCAGATCAAAGACATGTAAGTACAGTGATCTTTCTTATAAGTACACATTACCATAAAACTAAAATATAATTCTAAACCAAATGGAAAGCTGAAAGAAATTTCTAAAATTCAGATATATAAGCACTTCATCAATATTGCATACTCTGATCAACTAATACGGAGTACTACCATTTAAGTAATAGAATATACACTCTGACAAACAAGCTTTAGCAGATGTAGATACCTCCAACGAGTAAGAAAATGGTTCCTTCTGTGTACAGATCAATAATCTGATTGAAAAACGTGTAAGATGCATTTCAAGTAAAATCTACATATTTAGAACAAGCTTTAAGTTCCATAAGCAGAAGTGTAGTACTCTCTATCTTATATCATATGAACTATCATTAAAGTAATGATTGGAACTAACTGAATCTCTTTTAGTTTTATAGTTTCTTAACTAAGAACGAGCTGCTGCTTTGCTAGCTGCATAATAAGGCTTTGTATTCTCTTTTCGTAGGTCAGAAAGTTTGGGACAGACTATGCAAGAGGATTATCGGGTTGTGTCCTCCGTTTCCTAGAAGCATTAGTCAGTTTGGTGGCTAATGTCGGAATTGGGGTACGAACTAATGGCTTTTTACATTGAATATTCCTTGCAAGACCGAAGCCAGATAGATCTCCATCATCTTGAAGCTGCACAAAATCTAGCGGCTGCAATGAAAGTCTCAAGGGTAAGGTCTTACAAAAACTGTAGCATCAATCTTTATAACCATTTAAATTACTATATATTTTATATGTATATTATATATAGAAAATGAAAATGACGATACCACTTTCATTGCAGTCGAGCGAGCATTAAATGACCTGGGCTTTTGTGCACTTCATTCTACACTTAATAATCGAGTACGTGCTTCTGATACTTGTAGTGTTACACTCTGATCAAACGCATATAGACGATATAATTTTGAGTTAAAATTTTGCCTTATTTTAAGGGCCCATGCATGTGGAGGTAATTTATTTGGACGATAATTTCTACTACGACTGTCCTTAATACTTGGACATCTAATTTGCCCTTGTCTGCCATGGCATTCCACAAGAATTGTATTGAACTTGAATCGGAATTGAGTCATCTTGGGAAGCTCACTGGGACATTATTTTGTTTATGTTGACCAAAACTATGGGCTACAGGTGTTAGTCATATCTTTTTATTATCTAAGAGAGCAGTGGGTCTTGGTATCAATCTTGCTAATATCTATTAACAGTTATAGAATGACACCATATATTACATATAATCTTATTGTGTCATACAAGATAAAAATATATATAAATTACCGCCTCCAGTTTCACTAATTAGATTACATGGAAGTTGCAAGAAAAACTATCATAAAAGAACCTCATATCTCTTTTTTTGACTATTTTTAAGTTTTTGGATTCTGTATTTGCCTGCTTTGTAAGAGGTAAATGATGCATGTTTATGAACATTCAGGTTCTAGATCACAATAGTACAATGAACCACCTGAAAAGCTGATCATGGCAGATCCTACAATAGATGGGTGAGTCCCACTCTCTACTCTCCTTTGTATCAATACCTTTTTAGTGAAGTGAACAGATCTTTCTTTTATTGATTTTTAAGGGGTGTCATTTATATTAGTTTAAAAGAATGGTACAAGCTAAACCATTCTTGCAATATATCTATAACTTTTACAAACATACTGTTCAGATAAATGTGAATTTTTATATACATATGCCTTTATTTACAAAGGAGTTCAGATAATATGGGATATCAGGATACATGTGAGAACCAAATTCTGAATAAGGTTAGTACTGCTAATCGCATAATTTTCTATGATGGTCTTATCGCCTCCGGTCCATAATCATTTTAAAACATGACTTCTAAGTTAGAATAGGTCTTTAAATCATGCAAGAAGTATCTGTTATGTGTTATTGATCGTCTATGCTTTCAAGTCTTGGAGGATAAGAAGTTAGTTCATATTCTCCAAATCTGATAGCATAGCAAGTTTCATGGTGTTTGTCTATGACTTTAAACTTTTAAATAAAATAGTTTCATAATGTGTTCAGCCGAGACAAAGGCAATAGAGACTAGAGAGCAACACTACTTGTGGTTCGACCCGTTTCTGCTGTAACAAGGGTGTTTGGAAGCTGCTAAAGCAGTATCCAAACACCCTGTTGCAGCAGAGAGGGTGTTTCGCTAATATCCAACCACCCATGTTGCATCAGAAACGGTGTTCCTCCAAGTAAGTTCATAACCTCACAAGTAAACGCACAGGGTTGTAAACATACGGATAGTATCTGACCTATGTATGATGGGTTGTATATATATTTATATACTCTTGAAACTCCTTTCAAGTAGATAAGTTCATAACCCCACAAAATTGAGCTTATAAGCTTATCAAATTCTCAATAGGATCTTAAGCTTATTTTGTCACCATCTTCATTATTTTTTACATGTATGTGGTTTACAATCTATGTAGGAACGCGGTCCTTCTCAACTGGTTACACAAGTAAGTTTGAGATGTATTCGTTTCACGGAATTTAAACAACATAGGTTCTGTACTTTAAGGTCCAAGTATAATTCAGCACATATGTAATCCAACCAACCATAATTACAATAAGGATTAAATATCCTTATTCTAACAAACTTTTAGCGCTTTCTGGTCAATGACAGTGGCCCTAAAACAAACTCTTTCTTTTGCTTTTAGTGAGGAAAAAAATAAGCAATATCTAATAAGCTGATCATATTTTGGCCAAATAACAAAGCCGCATGTGTATTTAATTTTTATTTAAAGTCTTTCAGTCAATGGCTATAATAATTAGCAGCCTTGGATTGATGAGTATGTTGTTTTCCAACCACTTTACGCGACAGAACTCAAAAATATTGTTGAAATCCAGGTACAGTTTTGTCTTTTAAAGAGTGTGTGGGATTGCCTATTCAAGTGTGTATCTATTTTCTTGTACATTAACATGGCTATTATTGTGTTGCAGCTTGATTGTGTGAAAGATAGGCTCAAACAGAAGAAAATTAATCAACATTAAGACGACAATATGACGAAGCCCGACCTCCCATAATGGTCATGATAATGGCATAATGCTAACTTGATCCATATCCAAATTTTCAGATTTATTATTACGCATGTCTCGCCTAGGTAAGTGTTTTTCGAGTCTGCATTTACCATATGATTGTGAGGTTTCTGATTTGGTAGGATTTTCACTCTATTGATTCTGGTTCTGTAAAAGGATTTCTGAAAGATGGCCGATTAGCTGAGTCTCTCGTGTGTAGTTACTATGTAAAGTTCTTTTATGAGTTTCAGTTATTGAAATTGAGTGTTACATTATTTTATTGTATTGTGTAAATATTAAAACCTTCCATGTCAAATACGTACACATAAGACTATGAATTTTAGATTAGTAAACTAACGCAAATCATATACGAGGTCAATAGACCTGTCTGAGGTGACCATAATTGCACCTGACTGAACACTGTTATTTTTTATTGTTTAGGCTTTGACAAAGCAAATACAGGTAGAGATTCATCGACAAACTAGGATAGCATATCTTCATCTCTTGGATACTTGATTCTTCTTTCGCCCTAGTATAAGCTAACTATTGACTTTTATTTGGTGCATTTTGTAGCATATAAATAGAATGGCCCACATAAATCAAGGGTAATATGGCGTTGTTGATATGGATATCGTATTAAGAGCGGGAGGTTATGATCTTGATAGGTGAGATAATATGGTTTTTCTTTATGTGTATGTTACACACACTCTGTTATGTACATACATGATTGGTCACACAATCACCATTCAATCTTAGCATGGCCCATAACTCTTACATAGTTAAATCGATGAGTATTTAATCTGTCACGTTTTGTTTGGAGCCCCTGAATTTTACATTATTTCAGGTAGATATGGTTCAATCACAAGAGGTCTTCCAAATCTTGCAGTCAATGAACTCCGAAGGGTATGTAGACTTGCATCACATTTTTAATATATTTTTACTACATAAATCGATGTGAAATAGATGAAACTAAGTATATCATTATCATATATGTTGAACCTGGGTATACGATATTGGCTCCATTGTACTATGTTTTCAAAAATGACCCCAACGAGGATTTTGTGGTAAGTGACTGATATCTGATTTTCATTTTCGGATTGCTAATCTAATATGGACATTTAAATTGTTTTTACATAATCCTTGTGTAGGTGAATGCTGAAGCAAATACATTCTTTTGTTTCGTTGAGTTATTAAGTTGTATTCGCGGTAAATTGTGCAAGCAACTTGATGATAGTGTAATCTAAATAATATAATTTTAAATGCCAGATTCTCAGGAACTTAAAATTTGTAATTTGAATTACCTTTACGTGTCTGGTTGAGGAAAATGTTTAAGATGTAGAGTTCTTAATATTGGTAAATTATTTAACTACCCTGTTAGTTCTTTATCTTTAAAACATTGTCGGTAATCATATTCCATTTTAACTTTATAGGCACTTTTTGACACTTTCTCAAGAAGGATGGGGCACTTTTTATCCATTCATTATTGTAAATGGACTAAACGGGCGCACATGTAAGAAAATAAATGAGCTTAATGTGCGCATATTTAAAATACTAATTAAACTACTCGACGGATTTTTCATATTTAATTTCTTATGACTTTTAAAAAGTATTTTTATTTTTTATTTCCACCTCTTTATTTGTTTTTTCTCCGTTTTAGCTTGCGCCCGTTTATCCGCCCGTTCCGCCCACCCATTTTTCCCGTGCCCGTTCAACCCGCGCCCGTTTAGCCTGTTGTCCGTTTTACATGCCGCTCGTGCCCGCCCGCCCGCCCATTTTGCCACCTCTAAATGTAACCATGGGCAATGAAGAACTACATAAATCTTTCCAAGTATGCAAATAGAATAATTGATTTGGACTTAAATATGACAAACGTAGCAAAAAAAAATTAATAGCACCTGGGAAGATTGGACAATGGTCATAAGAGTTTATAAAGCTTAACAATTAGACAATGGTCAGTTCTTTTTTTTTTTGGTGGCATAAAGTTTTAAATAAATTGTTTTCTAATTACAAAAATGATATCATGAACTTAATTGTGAATATTTTTGTTTTAAAGAACTAATATTTTAAAATACATTTAAAACTCACGTTAACGTAAATTATAACTCACATATACAAAAATTTAAATGACAAATTAAAAAGACCGAAAACGTACAAACAAAATGCCTATATATTAAAAAAATTTGATTTTTTTCAGATCCGGATTGAATATTACATTTTTTTTAAAGTATTTGTTTTTAGCATAAATTTAAAAATCATACTATAACAATAGATTGGTTTACGGTTTGACCACCGGGTCAACCCGATCAAGTCACTGGATAACGAGATCGATCATCGGGTCAAGCTGATCGAGTCACCGGGTCACGAGTTCATCGTTAACGGTTCGTTCAGATCAAGAAAAAAAACTCCACCCGTTGACCACAAATAAATGTTACTTAAGTGTAAACTATAACTATAATCTCTACTACTTATGAAGGAAAAACCTCAAAACATTGAATGTTGAAAAATGACTTAATTATGGAATTGTTGAAAAATTTAATGCATAGAAGTTGGATATTAATTATGAAATTGTTGAAAAATTAAATGCATATAAGTTAGATAAAATAAGAAATGTTGAAAAATTAAACCATAAACAATTGCATAAGTTACCGGGTCACGGGTTCTACGACCGGATTAATTCGGTCGAGTAACTTGGTCACGGGTTCCACCACCGGTTGAGTCATCAGGTCACGGATCGACCATCGGACCAAGCCGATTGTGTCACCGGGTAACGGGTTCGGCCATCGAGCCAATCTTTTCGAGTCACGGGTTCGACCATCGGGTTAACTCGATCGAGTCACCGGGTCACGGGTTCGACAACTGGGTCAATCCTGTCGAGCCACCGGGTCACCGTTTTCGACCACCGGGTCAATCCTATCGAGTCACGGGTCACGGGTTCAACCACCGGGACACGGGTTCGACCACCGAGTCAACCCGATCGAGTCTATGGGAACAGGCTCGCCTACCGGTTCAACCCGGACGAGTCACCGGGTTACCGATTCGACCATCGGGTCAATTAATAAATCATTAACTATCTATCGCTAGGCAATTATTGGGTCACGCGTTCGACCATCGAATCAATTAGCATATCATTAATTACATGTCTTTAGGTAATTCCGCTGCTATGCGCGGGTAATCGTCTAGTATACTAAACGTCAATTTACAAATTCAAGAAACTAAAACCGCCCGAACCATAAGCCCTTTGAAACAAGAAAAACAACGACCCCGCCCGTTGGGCGGATTACGACGCTAGTATATATATATATATATATATATATATATATATATATATATATATATATATATATATATATATATATATATATATATATATATATATATATATATATATATATATATATATATCGGGGCCTTAACAGTTGCTTTAAGGTTGGGGCAAAGGGGAGGAGTTAGCTAACTTATGTAAGGGAATAGGGTTTCCTTTACAGAGGTCATGGGTATGGTTAGGTGGGCGTTTGGCTTATAGTTTGGAGACCTAAAAGTTAGGACTGTTTTGTGTAAAATATGAACAGGATAGGTATCAAACTTAATCAAGTTAAGGACTTGTTAGGGAAGGGTAATGGGGTGTTTAGAGCATATTAATGAGGATCATATATGGGAGAAGGCTAGATGTCCATCATAGGTTGATGAGCCATTTTAGAGATTGGTTCATGTTTTGATTTTGTGTTTTTGTTTGTTAGCTTTTTGCTAGTGCACGGATTATTGGGAGAAGCTCAATCAGGTGAGTTTCATAGTCCCATGTCTACTAATGATTTTGACTTCTAGATGGGATGGAAGAGACACTGTCTTGTTTTTATAAATTATGCTTTGAATGTTTTGTGTTTGGTGATGGACTTGTGCATACTTATGTGATTAACTGCTAGTTGATTCATGATTTTTTTTATTTTTTGACTTGGTACCAAGGGGATGATGACAAAGCGGGGCCTTGGGATTGGTTCATAGGTGTATGGGCGCCTATGGGACCATGGTGTTTGGTAAGGCTAGGAGCCTTGGATTTGGTTGGTTTGTTAAATCTTGAATATTAGTTGTCAATGTATGTTTGTATCACATTGTCCATATGTACTTCAATTTGGTTATTATTCACAACTTATGGTTTGATTTTGGCGTTGGAGTCTAAACCTATGACTCTCACCAACTTTATGTTGACGTGTTTTAGTGTCTCTTTCTGGTGAGAATGTGGTTAAGCTTGAGAATAGAAGTGGCTAGTTTTGGAGGCATTAGGATTGCATTTAGAAGGAGATCCCCGTTCCTTCTTAGTTTATTTATATGTGTTTTGAATAAGTGATACTTTGTGGACACCATTATGATGTTTTGTTTGTGGTAATTGTTTGTCTTGGGTAAGAGGTAGGACTGTTACCTTCTTGCCTAGACTCCTGCATTTTGTGGAGATATTGTCATGACATTTGTGTCACCGTTTTATGACATTTCCATTTCATTTAGTTATCTCTATAGACACGCCATGTTGTGATGATATATATACGTCGCGCCCCATATTCCGCCATTTTGGGGTGTGACACCCATGAATATTTGCCATGTATGAATAATGTGCCTCGAGTTCTTGGTCGGAGAGTTCATCATCTGTGTCGTCAAGCATTTCTCCTTCCTCAACTGATAACTTGATCCGAGCTTCCATCTTCTTGTAGAGCATCATCTTTTCCTTATGATAACCATAATCCTTAACCTTTTTCGGCTGCCTGCATTCCTTAGCCATATGCCCAAACCCTCTGTAGTTAAAACACTGAATCCCACTTTGTTACACAACTTGTGTACCAACGGTTTCCCTATTTCCAACAACAGTATCAACCCTCTGATTATCAGACTTAGCGATTTGTTGATCATGTCTTGTAGGACTCTCAGCACGCCTGCGTGTGTCATACCCTTGGGGGACTCTGAGCATAGTTGTTCCTCGTGTTTGATGATGTTCTAAGGTTGTTGTTGGTGGGTTTGTAGATTTTCTTGTACTGCTTCATAATGAAAGCCATTTGTTGCTTAAATTCCCTATCCTTTTTAGCTTGTTCTTCATCATTGTCTTCTTTGGATGATTGCTCAAGTGGTGGTGATAGTGCTATTGCAACTTCTTTGCCTCGTGATCTTGTTGGAGCATGTGAATTAGAGATAATGGAAGATAGTGGTGATGATGATTGAGTAGAGTAGCTATTTGGAGCGCGAGAGCGGTAATCTGGGTAATGTTGAGTGGTAGACACCAAAGCAAGTGGATTTGCAACCTTTGCTACCCGTTCAGCTTCATGTTCATCTGCCTTATTCTAAAATTGTTTCAAAATGTTAAAGAGTGTGTGATATGAGACTTCGTCTAACTTTTGCTGTTGTTTCACCAAAGTGACAAACCGTGTCCACTCTGGTTGATGTTGGTGTAGAAATTGGATATTGGCTTGCATGGTGGAGACTTGCAAGTTGTTTCGTGTCATGTCATTCATCATTTTGTAGAAGTGGAATTAATATGAATCAATTGATTCCCCATCCTGTGAAGTAAACTTGCCAAAGTTCCAAAACAGGTTTGTTTTCACATCTTGTTTGTTGACTGATTCACCTTGTTGCAATCTTTCAATAGCCGTCTACATTTCTTTAGTAGTAGGGCATGTGTCAACCGTGGAGTAAATATCATCTCCAATGCCACTTATAATTTGGTAAATTGCTTCCTTCTCTATATCAAACCAAGCACAGTTCTCTGGTGTGAGGTCGGATCTCTTTTCATCACGTTCATGTGCGGATACTTCGTCACTTGTGTCTGTGGCTGGTACAGCAGGAACTTTGACCTTTGAAAACACATATGGTCCATCGAAAATGCATTGCATTAAAGCATCACCGTTAGGTCTTGTGTCAATATATCGTAGAAAATGGGATTGCCACTGATCATATCAACCAGTCACAAGCAATGGTGGTCTTTCTTTGTTACCCGCCACCATGATGTTGTTGTTTGTCACACGGTACTCTGTAGTTGAATCCATATCGATAATCTCTGAAATGATGAAGTGAATACGAATCTTAAGTAGATGTTGTTTTGATTGTTGTCGAAGAAGCAACACAGAGTTTTACTAATCATAGAAAAACTGAGAAATAAATTCGCGGAATTTTACAAACTACCGATTAAAATCGTAAATTTGCCTAGGTTCGTGTGTTATTGACGAGAAAAGTTGTTGAAATCCCCTAACAATGTGTTCTAGATAAACAAAAATTCCAAGACCAAATAACTCACGAATTTTGAAATTCACTTTTTTGAAAATTTTCAAATTCGTAAAAATTTGAAGTCTAAATTTCGGAATATGTAACTTATAGATCTCGAAATGCACCCTTCTCTAAAGATTTCGGAATAACAACCAAGGATTTCGGAATAAACAACCAAAGATCTCGGAATACACCTAAAAAAGATTTCGGAATACACCTCAATAAGATTTCGGAATACACCTCAATAAGATTTCAGAATACACCTTGATAAGATTTCGGAATACACTTCAAAGGGATTTCGGAATACACCTCAATAAGATTTCAGGATACACCTCAATAATATTTCTGAATACTCCTTGATAAGGTTTCGGAATACACCTCAAAAAGATTTCGGAATACACCTTAGTAAGATTTCGGAATACACACTGCTGATAATTTCGGAATCCCACCTTATAAAAATTTCGAAATAATTTCGTGAATGATTTCAGAATAAGTGATGAAAATTTCGGAATCCCACCTAATAAAGATTTCAGAATAATCCTTAAGAAAGATTTCGCAATAAGGTTAATTCCGGAATAAAGTTATATATCGGATGAAAATACACTTCTTCGAGTTTTTATCCCAAAATCAAGCCAAAAGATCAAAACTTTTTGCGTTTTTCATCAAAACAAGTAACCCAAATCCCTACCACAACTATGTAGGAGATATGAGGAAAGATTAAACCATAAAAAACACAAAAAAAAAAAATTGAAATCAAGGTTTTTGAACTATAAACCACACGAACACAATAAGAATCCCAAAAACAATCACTAGTCTACCCCGTGGCGAATGATACCAATTGTTGTCCCATTATTTATGATGATTATAGAATAATTAAAGTAAGAAAAAGTATGAAAAGAGATGAATTTTAGAGAGAGAAACTAGAGAGAGAAAGTGGTTGGAACTTGGTGAATATTAGATTAAAAAGTGTGTGAAAGTTGAACAACCAACCCTCTCCTAACATGCTCGGAGAGGTATTTATAGCCGTGCCTTACATGTAGGCTTTATGGGCTATTTGATTGGGCTGGGCTTGAATCCATTAACTATATAACCTTACACATAGACTATTAGCTATTTTATCAAGCCCGTGATTCCCGACTATTCTACTATCTATTACAACGTTCTAAGAATAATACATAATAAACCTATGACCGAACATTCTTGTTTGACTTAATATTTTGAGGATAACAAGGGTGTTTAATATTGGGTCACTTCGGAGAAAAAATGTAGCTATTTTAGGGAAATTGTGGTGGAGGTTAAAAAAGACGAGGTTAGAGTTATAAAAAGTATTCATGAAGAAGGCGAGTGGGCTTGGTAAGGTTCGGGGTTGGGGGGATCTCACGGTTGGGGTGGGGGTGTGGCGTGATATTGTTATAGCGAGGGATGATTTGGAGGGGATAAGCTTTAGATTTTGGCTCATCTTTTGTAGGGGAGATGGGGAACGCTCGTGACATTATATTTTGAATTGATATATGGGTAGGTGAGGTTAGTTTATGTGACTAACATCCTATACTATATCACTTAGATAGGTGAAAGGAGGGTAAGATGGGGAAAAAAGGAATTAGATATATGGTGTTTGGTGTCGGGAGTGTGAATAGGTTAGGGATCTTAGAGGAGCGCGTGTAAGGATTTTGAAGATTTACAAGTTTTATTGCAAAACGTGGTGATTTTGTTTGATTATAGGGATCGTTGAAGATGGACACTTCATGAGAGTGGAGACTTCACAGTTAAACAACTAACAAAATTGGTGAAAGATAAGATCTTAGAACTATCTAATAGAGGTGATGTGACGATATAGAACAAGTGGGTCCATAAAAAGTCAATATTTTTGTGTGGAGGGTATTAAAAGGTAGGCTTCAAGTACGATAAAAATGAGACAAAAGAGGCGTTGACTTGGATTCTCTTCTATATCTATATTGTTGTGACATAGTGGAATCATGTTGTCATTGTTTGGTCATGTGCAACTTTGCTATGAGTGTGTGGAAAAAAGCATTTAGTTGGTGGAATTTTTTGTCCTCTAATGAGAATTCAAATATCTCAATTGTCTAGCGAGATTGTAGCAAGCGATTATTTGGACATCCAGATATTTTATTTGGAAAGGAACGAATATTCAGATGTTTAAAGTAAAGTGTCGAGCATAGATAAAATTTTTCAAGATATACAAATTTAAAGTTTTGAGTGAATTTCAAGAAGATCGGGAAAAAGGGAGTTGAACTGGAAACATTGGCTCTTTGATCATCAAATATGTCAAATCTAAGATAGTTTTATGTTTCGTTCCTTGGTATGCGCTTCTTGTGTCGACAACATCTAATATGGCCTGAGGTCTGCACTTGTGTTACAGGTTTGCATCTTTTGGTCTAGTGGCGGTGAATTTGGGCAGTGCATGTTCGGTTGTACTAGTGTGCATAGTTGCTGCATCTATTTAGGAGTTCCATGACTGTGTGGGATAGTGGGAAAAGATTAGCTTCATATATGTGTTTTCTCAATTCTCTTTTGTAGTTTAGTTTTTCATCATGTTTCCTTAATGCTTGTTTTTTTTCTTTCTTTGGTCTACTTCAGTTGTCTATCTTGTTGATAAGTGAAAGTAGTTTTTTGTATTCTAGTTGCGGTTTTTGCAATGTTAGTAAAATATTGCCTTTCAAAAAAATTATAAGATAAAAATTATGCTACATTCACAAAAATTATATAAAATAATTCTCACAGAAATGCTGGTGCCATCAGGCTTTACGATAATGTCTTTAGACGTACTGCTTTCCTTCTTATGGTGTTTTTCTCTCCTTATACATCTGATAACGCGGGTTTCAATTGCGTAGAAGCTTTACAATCCTTAGGCAATGTAGTAGTGTAGTATAAGCAACTCGATGGTTAATATCGTTCTCTAGAGGAATAGTGTGGGTAGATGCGTAGCGAATGCTACAAAGATATATAGGTTGAAGGAAGATTCGTTTTGCATATTTATATTTTTATATAAGGAAGTAACTCAATGGTTTAACACTAGGGGTTTTACCTATCTACTAATCAACTAACCTAATCTAATTTGTGTGGAAACTCGTATAAGTAAACAAGCATGCTCACTTAATCATGCACTACTCCATAGTATGCTTCATCTAATCCCGTTTCCCGTTACAACTTGTAGTAAAATATGTAAGTATTTATTTCTAAACATTTAAATGGATCAATCCCACAAGATCTAGTGAAGCACCCCTTTTTTGACTCTAAAATAAAAGATAAATTAAAAAAATCGTGGAAACAAAATAACAAACGAACCTTCCGTGACTTTTTTATAAACTGGTAAAAATCGATTAAGAACCAGTCCATTAGACTATTTTAGGTAAAAATAGACTCAAATGCATTTTAACGATATAAGGCACGACTTATAACTCTTTACGATTTAAAAGATATGATCTTTCCATGATAAACCAAATCTAGAAAAATCTATATTTATTTTTTGACACGAGCATATAGCCATACATAGAAATACCATATAGCTATATGACCACTGCAAAAATTCCGAGATGAGCATATGGCCATATTTCAAAATACTACATGGTCATATAGTCTCTACATAAACTACTGAGTTGAGCATATGGCTATATGCCGAAAAACCATATGGCTATATGGTCTTTGCAGATTCTTTACAAATACTACAATTCACACAATTTTTGGTAAATCAACATTCGAGAATCGAATCGAAACGAAACGAAAGTTTATGACAATATATTACTTCTTTTTCATAACATATACTTAATGGGGTTTGCCAAACACCCTTTTCGACCCACTTTACATTATTCTTTTGACCCGTTCGCATACGTAATCATAGATGACTATAACAAAAGGGCTTTGACACTTGAAAATCACATTTACAAACCATTTCACAATGCTTAGGGTTCAACTTTGACTTCGAGCTCAACATTCTTAACTAATATCATATGTTATTGCCATTCACATTTCATTTTTTCAAGCTTCCAATCCTAAGCTTTAACCAAGCTTTACCCTCATCACAATAACCTACAAAACCCGTACAACTATAAAAATAAGAGATGATGATTAGTAAGTAAAATGGAAATAACAAAGAACTATACATAATCCAACGTATATGCTTCAAACACTTCAATTACACATCAAGGCAAAGGAAAAGAGAAGATGGCGAATGATGAGACGACTTTTATACATGGTCTCATCGTTCTTTTTGGACTTAAAACGCTTAAAATATCGTCAAAATACCCAAATATACGCTTGTGTTTGTTCATTGTGTATTTTAGGTACGGATATCGTGAATTCACCAAAAGATTACAAGAATCAAGCAAAAACGAACACGGGAAACGAAGCCACACAAAGAACCAAGCCCGAAGAATGAATTTTGCAAAATACCCTTAAAGTTTGAAGATTGTACAAGAATGGTCCCTCTACTTTGAAGATTTGACACTTTATACCCCTCAAATATTCATAAATATGAGTGGGGTCCCTAAAGTTTGAAGACTTTACATATAAAGCCCTTGGATATTGGATTAAGTTACAAGTTAAATGCTTAGTTAACACAAGGACCAATGGTGTAATTCAACAAGGACGGATGATGTAATTTGGCAAGGACCATGGTTGCAAACTGATATAAAGAGAGGAGTTACCATGAGGGGTCATTTCTGCCACATAACCAAACTTCTTAACCCCACAACCCATTAAACTTAACTGAATTACCCACTAATCCTATCCACCACTCCTATGTCGACACCTCATCAAACCCACCCAACCAAACCCTTTACCCATACCCCAAACCCAAAACCGGTTGACCCACTTTTTACAACCCACGTTTAATAATAAACGTGTTTTTCCTCTTAAACACATTTAACCCTAAACTAAAAAGATCGACACACACACAACTCTCCCCAAAAAAAACCCTAATCCCCACATCGAACAAATCATAGGGGAAATCCAAATTACCCATGATTATGTTTAATTTACCCCACACCCAGCTAATTACCTCACCCAGAATCTGTCTACATCTCCATTTGGTCCCCCCCCCCACCAGCTCACGTTTATCTCCATGTGAAGAACAAGACAAAGGATGGCAGAAGATCAAGGGTCTAGGAAGATTGCTTATTTCCCACAACAAATCCAACGTCCAGCAATAATCCATCATAGCTAGCAACATCACGGGTACCCTCTTTTGACCAAATTCATATTCAACCGAAGCATATGCTTGAAGAATATGCGAGGGCTCATTGGGAAATTCATAAGATTAGGGTTTGCTGTTGTTTTCATTTCTAGAACAATCTGAGGGCCTATAAAATGAGGACCGACCTGTGGTACCCATTTTTTTCCCTTGTCTCGGATTTTATGTAAAAAACCTCTTTTATGAATGAAAAGTTTGCAGTTTTTCAATTTTATCCGAGTTCCATTTTAATTTCATGTTTATGGTTTGAGTTTATGTTTTTTACAATTTGTGTTGAAGTTTCCTGTTTGAGTTAATCAGTAAGTGGATTGAAGTGAATCAAGTTTTCTTGTTTAGATTTATTATAAATTTTAGCTAAGTATTAAACATTTGAAGTGGTTGAAAAAGATTTCAAAAGAAGAAAAAATCAAGCGGGGTGTGTTCATTTATCTGTTGAGCTAACAATCCAATAACTCAGTTCTTGGATTCATTTTTTTTATTCTTAGTAGCCTTCCTCTCATATTTGGTGCTTCGGTTCAGCAGTTGAACCCCAACGAACACCTTCTCCTCATTTTCTTATCCAAGATACCCCTGCCTCGAACCTAGTAGTTGGTCGAGGTCAGGGGAGCTTAGCTGGCCCTTGTTGGATGCAAACAAGGGTGGGTATCACAATCTCGTCCCTTCCTATTTTTTTTTTATTTCTGCTAATTGTTAATTGTTCTCGTGTGTTATTTGCCTGTTGAGTTTGCTAGTTAAGGGTTTGATTTGGTATTGTTAAGTCTCTTAAGTTTGTTTGAAGTATAATCAAGTCAGTTTAATTTAGGTCTTGCGCTTTTTGCTTAGTCTGTTTAAACTTGGTAATCAATTATGTCAACATAGGATTATAAAGCTTGTTTGCGTTTATTCGATCTTAATCTAAGTTGTAGTGGTCATATTTTGCTAAAAGTTGGTTAGTATCTCATCAAGGTAAGCCTGCATAAGATTAAAAGTTTTCTTCACTAGTTTATAAATCTTATTGGATCAAACATCTATAATCTGTTAAAGGTGTTCGGATTTGCTTTGTAAATCCTTTCATCATAGACATAGGTGTAGGTTTTGATTTCTGAGTATTGTTTAGGTATAGTACAACTTAGTTTTGTTTTAATTCAGTCTAAAAGAAAAAGAAAAAAAAGAGAGCAAATTAAGTACTAGCTGTGGCGTGTTTTGAGTATTGTAGTATTTTGGTTTGGTATTTATATTGCTGTGCACCCAAGTTGACCACAAATCTTGTACTTTTTCACCGAAACACAAAGAAACCAAGAAAAGTAGTAGGTGCCTACTATGTTCAGTTTAGCTTAAAAGTTTGGCGTGATTTTGAACCCTTTTGGTTTTGAGAAGTGTGATTTGTGACTGGTACTAGTGATTAAGGTCTGCATAAACCAAGCATAGTAAGTATCAAAAAGAAAGGATTTTGTTTGATTGCTGCTAAGTCCACAGATTTCTCATTTAGTGTATTTGTGCAATTGTGAACTTGTGATTTACTTGGCATGGATTACTGTTTTTGCCTGCTTGTGTTCTATTAGCCAGTTTGTGCCCGAGTATTGTTCTTTTTGTTTTCTGCTTGCTTAATACGCCCCTACAAGCCAACTGCTAGTGGGGGTTTTGACTGTCCAAAAAGAACACAAAAAGAGGGCATTTGCCCACTGTAAACAAGAAAGAAAAGAAAAGGATTCCAGGTCTGGGACCTATTCGAGTCAAATTAGGGCATAATTCTTGCTTATATTAGCGTGAATTAGAGTTTTGGTAAGTGTAGGTGTCTGTGAAAAAGTGAGTAAAGAAAAGTAAACAAAAAAAAATCGTGTTAAAAAAGATTTGGGGTTCCACCAGATTCGAACCTACGACCCCCCGCTCAACAACCAACACACTTACCGTCTGCCCTTGGGACTTTTACTAATAAAGTCTCAAGGGATTTTCTACTTAACATCTTTGTAACTGGGGCTTATTAATTCTTACCGTAGCTTTTTAGCTTAATTCCAGCTTATCTTGTGATCCATTTTATTCTTTTTCATTTTTCCTTTGTTCCGGAGATTATTTGAGATTTTTATGTTTAACTTTTATATTTTTGTATTTCGTAGATTATTTATTATTATTATTTTAATTTTAAATTGTTTTTAGTCTATAAAAAATAAAAAAAAGTATTTTTAATTTTTAGAAAATTAACTTTTAGATTTTAATTAGTTTATTTTAGGTTTACCAAAAGTAAAATTTTCAAAATCACTTTTAAATAATTTTATTTAATTTTGGGTTTTACATTAAACTTTGAAATTTAATATAAAATAATTAAAAAGGATTCGAAAAATTTGGCTTTCACTTTTGTTTTAATTATATTTTTCTCAAAATAGATTAAAATTTTGGTAATTTGTAGTGGATTTTTATTTTTCGTCGAATTTTACGTTTTCGCGTTTTTCGCATCGTAGGGTAATTTTTAGCGTGATTCGTCTTTTTCCTTCTCTTTTCTCATCAATATAATCACAAATTAATCAATTCTAAACACAACGCAATTGCCTCCTTGGGAAACGAACTTGGACTTACTTGGTCATTAGTGCTCGGTTTTCCTAAACCGACACTTAACGCTTACCACTACTTGTACTTCCTTTTCCTAAAGGTCGTATTTTACTACAATCAGCGAACCTTAAAGGCTAATAAAGAAGAAAGCTCAACTGGAGCATGATTTGAAAGTTGCTAAGGAACTTGTAGAGGAATTTGATATAGAAGATAGAGTAGAAAAATAAATGGCAGATGAGGAAGAAAGATTAAGTTTGCAAGTGATAGCAGATTGGTAACAAGCCAAGATAGATGTTGCTTATGCTATGAAGGAAAAAGAAAGTAAGAAACAATTTTCTATAGAACAACATGCAGAGGAGTTAAAGATTGTCTTGAAAAGAGAAGAGAAAGGCTATTGCAAAAAAAAGATAAGTGACTGCATGGAACAAGCCTCACACAGGAAGTGAACAGAGAAAAGCCTAAATCACTTATACGAAGAACCTGGAAGGGATGAGAGTATCAACATTTAGAGGAAAAACTTATGAAGAAGTTTATGCTCTCTTTCAACAATCATATGCAAGAGTGACTATAGACTTTAATGATATAGAAGCTACAAGAGATGAAGTAATTATTCTAAAGAGAAAAGGGAAGGAACTAGTTCAATAAGAACTCAAGAAACAAAGGATCGAAACCAACTGGGTTAGCTCAGTTGGCCACCAAGGGTGTCCTTGTGGAGGTTGTTATCACATGCTAGAGGTCTCAAGTTCGAGTCTCTCCATAGAGGGGAGGGGAGGGGGGGTTCCTTCAAGGTGGGAATCTATGGGGTTCTGCCCCATAGATGCGTCGATTCGAGGGTGACAGGGACTATCTTATGGGTAAGTATTGTGCAATCGAATCACTAGTTATTATTCAAGGCTGAAAGGGACTACCTTCTGGGTAAGTACTATGAAATCGAATAACTAACTTAGTAATTGTCCCAACTCGCCGTTCACAAAAAAGAAACAAAGGATGGAAAAAGAGGATGACGAAGAGCATTTGAGACAGTTCTTGGAACTAGTATACGATGAAGAAGATATGGAAATTGACAGGAATTCATTTAACAAAGGAACAAAGGTGCAGAAGATCACTGGCTGTAAAACGCATGTAGAAGGTGAAGGTGGACACTATGATATATTTAGGGAAGATGGTGAGTCATACAAGTTTCTTTATCAGGAAACAATGTTCACGAATCAACAAAGATGATCGTGCAGACCTTTATTACCTAGTCAAGAAAAAGTATGAATATGTACAACCACCATCATAGATGATGAAGTTTATGTTTTTATAAGATTTGAGAACAATATTTGAGCATAATAAAGATGATGAAATTTGGAAGATGTAGGGAGGAAAAGTGGTTAGTTGGAGGTTTTATGAAACTTGTGGCATACATACTTTGATGATGGATAGAATGAATGTAAGTATGCAGGTTGAAATGAACTATCCACTCACAGCAAAGACTATTAAGAAGATGTTGGAGACAAAGCTTCAAGTAGAGTATGAAAGTTAAAATGCTTTCACTTTAATAAACCTATTGAGAACAAAAGACAATTGCTGAAAAAGTAAGTGTTTGGAAGCATCCTCTAGGACAGAAACGTGCAAAGAAGGAAACTTGATGATTGAGAAGTAATATCAAGTTTAGGGGAGGATTGTTGGGAATTGAGGTCTCCAAAGAAGATTACTATTAGTGTTGCTAGTATACTTATTAGTGCTTCTAGTGTAATTGCTACTGCGAATATTGGAAAATAACCAAGTACTTAATGATGCTAGTACAAGTTGGATAGTGTGCTACCATTGAAGATTAGGATGCTCAAAATAAGATCGAGTTCTAGAAGTTCTAGAATGAGTATTTCCTATAAACATAGATCTGGTGGTCTAGGATGGTGGAAGAAGATGGTTGCCATGGTTAGAGAGAGAGATGGAAGTGTATGTTTCTAGAGAGAGAAAGGAAAATGTAAAAAATGAAAGAGAAAAACACAAAACAACAACCCCTCCTTGGAAGCATTGGAGGGGTATTTATAGTCACACACGTATATACTATTCAAAGTTGCTTAGTCTAGTCCCTGCGCGTGTGACTATGATAACTTATGGGAATTCTTAAATGTCGTCACATAAAGTGGATTTCCAACAATCTTCCCCCATGGGACGACGTGTAGAATTCCTTACAATATTTTTCCTAACAAGTACATAATGATTAAGAACAAAAGCTTCTATGAAGCGTCCAATGCTAATAATGTCTTCTGAGGCCTTTGACTTCAAGTCTTCACTCTAAAATGACTCATCTTTGTAGTAACTTGTAGCAGAAATACTGTAACAGGCATGAACTAAGTAACCTATATACTTCTGGTTAAGGAGAAGCTTCTAAATTAACTTCCCTTAATTCATGCCACATATTCTTGATGTAGAATCTTTTAATAACTTCCCCCTAAACCGATAATCCTCATGATACAGTTTCAAAGCTTTCTATAAAGCTTAGACTGATTAAGCGCACAATGGAATTTAAAAGCAAACCCCATCATATGAAATGATAATGTTGCTATGAGTGATTGAACGTTTGGGGTACACCAAGTGGATCAACAACATCTCTTCTCACGCTTGAATAATTCTTCTGAATTTTTCTTCTCCTTGAGAGTTCAATTTATGCATACTAGAAAGAACCAATACATTTCTTCCCCCACGTAGTAAAATAAATGAAACCAATCCCATGTAGGAAGCCCAAAAACTAAAGAACACACTTTATTCCATTCATGAAGTTGACATGTTAACACCAGAGTCAATTAAGTCCCGAAAATGCACATATCTTCTTCCAAAGATGCACCAGAGTCAATAAGTCCCGGAAATGCATATCTCTCTATATAGGATAATGATGATGTTTAATTGCAATAACAAAACAATTATTCATCGAACAATAGTGTACTTATTTTAACCAACAGAGACTGTTTCTTTCATTTCTTCCCCCATGTAAGTTGAAAAATGCACTAAACGCCACGAGTTAAAACACTGATTTTCTCTACGGCTGTGACATTTGTGTTCCCGGAATGCTAAAAAGAAGGCATGAAGTTCATCACTTGCACACGTTGCGTTCAATATGGCTTCTTCTTCCCCGTTGATGGTTTCGAAACCTTAGAACCAACAATAAATCGTACGCACATCTACTTGGAATATCGTGAGAATAATAAATTAGCTTAATTATATTCTACGAGAATTAGTTGCTGATTGAAATTCTCTACTCATAAACTCTCCATGGCTATCTTTACCGACCCCTTTGTAGGCTATTTGAAGTGACCATTGATTGAGTAAACCCGATATACCAAACGTCAAACTGAATAAGAATTCCTGGATCTTGTGACTTAAGCTTGCACTATTGTTGATTGAGGAACGGTGGAGAAATTTCCTTGCTGAGAAATTTCTAAGTACCTAATTAATAAGTGTGAAAACACTTATCCTTTTCCCACTTAATTATAATAATAACCAAGCCAAAACGTGTATTTAATGTCGTAAATGTCGGAATTATGCGTGGTTTGTGTTTTTGTTGTGATTTAGTATCAAAATGTAAAAAGGGAAGAAAACATGGGCTTTCACGGGCTTTTATCAAAGAAAAAGACAAAAGATGAAGTCGAAAGATCAAGAGTGCAAAAAGAACGGAAGTCCAAGGCCTATTCTGAATATTTTTCGAAGAAAAAGTCGAAAGAGACGGAAGTTTAACGAAGTCTAAGAACTCAAGTCTAATTAATGAAAAAATTATAAGACAAGTTCAAATTATCCATCGATAAATCCCGAGACAAAGTCGAGAAAGTCGAAGAATTTATAAGACGAAAAGACGAGAAAGAAAGAAAGAAAGAAGGAAGCTTCCAGCCAACCATACACTCCACTCTATAAATACCCTCCTAATGACACATTAGGAGGTGTTAGCTATTTGACACATAGCTCTCCATAATTTATTTACTTGCACTTTCAAATTGTTATTTACTTTATTGTCTTTAATTTCAAGTTATTTCCATGTAAGTTTATAATTTGTGTTGTTGAATCTTTAAGTTTAATTTCAAGTTTTTCATAATCATTCTCATTCTTCTCTTCTTGTTTTAAAAATCTATTGTCTTGTTTGATTAATCTTAAAGTTTTCATATTTATGCTCAATTTGATTAAATTCGTATCTTTTTGTTATTATCATTTTCGTGTGATTCATGGTCTTAGCTTATTGTGCTTTTTGCTTAATTGGTGTCTAGCTTATTTTCATTTAAGTGTTTTTAAAAGTTTTATCTTTTTAAAGTTTAATCTTTTTCTTTTAGTTCGATTTATAAATTTTGCTTATTTAGCATCTTGAAAGTTTTTAAATTCGTAGCTTATTTTGTTCTTGTTATTATTGTGTTGGTTAAATTTTTAGTAAGTGCTTATTAGAAAAGTGCTTATTTTGTTATTGCTTATTTGCCTTTTACTTTCCATCGTAACTTGCAAGGGTTTCACATTCTGATTCGGATATTGCGATCGTAATAACCCTAGGGTTTTACTTTGCGATCGAATATTCAGACAGCGTATTACGATCACTTATTCCGATCGTGGATTGCGATAGCCCCTGGCATCGTACATTGTGATCGGTTATAATGCATATTGCGACAAAACTCTGCCCAAATTTCAATTACCATATTGCGATAGTTTACATATTGCGACAGTTTTTACTTTTTGTTTTTCTGATAGTATTTTTGTTTTATATTCCGTTAGTTTTTTATTCCACATTCCGAGACATATTTTTTTATTTATTTATTCCGATAGTTTTGGTGATTACATATTCCGATAGAACTTTGGATATACATTCTGACAGAATTTTTTATTTAACATTCTGATAGTTATAAGATTGACATGCTAGCCAACCAGCTAGCTTCATCCTTTTGACGCCCATTTTCTTGTTCCCCTTGGGGGAACATGTTTCCCTAGCGTAGACATCTGTTCTGTAATCGATTAGTTTTATCTGAAATTTGTTCCGATTTTTATTCTGGAAGTCACGTATTTTTAGTTATATTTTCCATCTGTTTTTAGTATCAGTATTTTTTCGAAAAGTTTAAGTTTTATCTTTATTTAGTGTCCGCTTTAGTTTTTACCTCATCTAGTTTTAAAGTAGTGATATGAGCTTAAACTCATATCCTTTTATTAACAAATAACCCTAAAACATGAAGCAAAATACCAATTTATTTGGCAAAAACAGTGTTATGTGGTATGTTTGTGTTTGTGTACACTTTTGTAGGTAAAAGGATACATTTCCAAGCAAACAAGGAAAAATCAAGCTCAAATGGATGAAAAAGACAAAGAAGGATCAAAAGTGACAAGACTTTGAAGTACAAGGACCTATCTTGACAAGTTATCAAAGTTGAAGGACTAAAAGTGAAAATATTGTAAAAAGTCAAGATTCAAGTCAAACTTGGTCAACTCTCAAGTCAAATCAGTCAAAGGACCATTTTGTTCAAAGAATGAAAGTTGAAGGACCAAATATGTCAAAAGAATGAAGATTCTAGCTTAAAACAATAATCTGCCAAGTACAAGGACTTGTTCTGCCAACTTTTGAAAGATATCCAAGTTTGATCCATGTGACAATTAATTCAGCCAATGAGAAGAAAGAAAAGGAAGCACACGGATCAAGCATTTAATACCCACTCAGCATTTGGCATTTATTACACAATCCTAACAGTTCAATCCGTGTGAAGATTTTTCAGCCAATCAAATGCTTACACGTGGCATCTTCTTCAAAGGAAAAAATTGCCAGGATCGCGTTTTAGCTACAAGCAATTTCATGGAAAGTTTTCAACATCAAACTTGATCGTTTTGAAGAGATAAACACAATGGTGCAAACCAATTAACATGAAATCAATCAATTAAGAAAACCCCAATTCCTTGTTCATACCTTCAAAATGCAAAATGCAGAATTCTACACGTGGCAAGCTGGGATTGGTTCTGACACGTCACCAACCCCAACAAACTCTTCCTTCATGTCTATAAATAGCTGGATTAGCCTTCATTTTCATTAGTAGCTTAAATTTGTAAAAACACATAGTTCTCCATTTCCTTTTCTTTTTCCCTCAATTTTACCCTAGCTACTCAAGAGTCTGACAAACTCTTGAGTTAGTTAGTTAGTTACTAGCTTCTAACAAACCTTGTAATCGTTTTTCCATTAATGAATTTTGAATTCAAGCTTTCCCGCCAAAATTGTTCTTACCATTCCTGTTCAATTCTTGCTGCTTTTGGATACTATTGTTGCTGTTAAGTGTTTGTTATGATCATTGATGGATCATAACTGACATTGGTGAAGTTTGCTAGCTGTTTGATCACAATTCAGTTCATTCCATTGATATTTGAAGATTCCAAGCAGAATGATGGTTTCTAGTTGATTTGTTAGCAGAATTTGTTGATTGATTGATTCCTAGTGATAAGGTGGTGGTTATCACTAGGGTAAGAGAGCTCAGCGCTCCTCTTCTTCTCAAAGGATAACTACAATAGGTTCTAATAGTTCTCATTTTTGTTCCTCTCAATAAGTAAACTGCATGCTTTCTTTCCTAGAGTAATTTTGATGGCTGCTTGATTAAAGTGTTTTTGAATTGCTAATTGTTTGAATTTTGGTTGCTTATAGCTTAATTCCTGCTTACTTGATCTTAGTTTTGGTTTAAGTCTAAGTCTTAGCTTATTTTCAGTTGGAATTTGGTTCTAGCATCTAAATTGGTTAAAGTTGTTCTTAGAGCTTACTTGTACTCTTAAATCAGTCCATTTGAAGTTTTAAACTTGGAGTTAAAAGCATTTGAGTCAGCTTAATTCAGTACTTAAAAAGCCTTTGTAAAAAGTTTGTAAACATCAGTAAAGGAGTGTTTGGGAATAGCTTAAAAATAGTTTTCAAGTTTTGATCTTTGGATTGTTAGAGTTCATTTGCAGTTAATAAGTAGTATAAAAGAGTTTTCAGTCATTTACAAGTCAATAACAAGGTCAAACAGGCAAATGGCTCTTAAAAAGTTTGGGTCAGCCTTATGCATTTGAGTCATTCAGGAACTTGCCATTTTCAATTTGCTAGAACTCACTCAATACTGGATGAATTTGGATCAAATTTGTTTTCATTCATAGCTTATATCATAGAGTTTTAGATTCCAAGAGGATTTTACACAGTATTCAATAAGCACTTAGATATAAGCAAAAATCAGATAAGGAGACTTAATGCAAGTTTCTGTAACTTGTGAACTGAAAATCTGTATCTCTTTTTCCTATTCATAAACTTAGCAATTTTTCTTCACAAATCCCATTAAGTAGTTGAGTTACATGATTTTTGAGATTTTTAGCTTTTTGAAAAAAAGCTGGTCAACGCTTGGTCAACATAAGCTCAATTTTAGAGCTTATTTCTGGATGAAAAAGTTTCTAGTTTGATTTCCCATTCTTTAAATCAGTTGCTTAATCAGTTTTAATCAAAAAATCAAGTTGTGACTGATTAATTTTGGCTATAGCTTATTTTGTGCTTATTAATAAGCACTCATTTGCTTATTTCTCATTTTTAGCAAATTTCCTTGGACACACATAGCTTATTTGAGAATTGAAACGTTTTGCAATTTGTTTCATCTAATTTGGTTGAGAAATAAGCTCAAACGAGCTTATTTCCTTGTTTTGCCCGTTTTTGGTTAAATAGATTTGGTAATTGCACTTTGGTCCCTATAGTTCTGTCAGCGTTTAAACTTGGCTTAATTTCCATGTTTTTAGGGTTTGCACTTTCTCAGTCCCTATAGGATTGAAAGTTGTTAAAATCAGTTAGTATTTTGTTAGTTTGTTACACTTTTGGTTAGTTTGTTATAGAATTTGCATTTTTAATCCTTGTAGTTTACTGTTTTGCACTTTTAGTCCCTATAATTGTTAGAGTTTACATTTCAAGCATTTATTTTTCATAGAATTTACAATTTCAGTCCTTTAAGTTTCAAATTTTGTATTTTGAATTTCTACTTGAATAAAAAACGTGGTATTTGCAATTTGTTTTACATATACGTAGGTAATATTTTTCTGTTTTACAAGCATTTGTTGAATTAGCAAATAGATTATCCAAGCAAGCTTAACAACCAAGAACAATTAAAAACCCGATATTGGTTGGACTTTCTATTAGCAAGAACTGAGAAAAAACGAACTGCATTATACTCAATTTCAAATGGCGCCGCTGCCGGTTCTTTGACTACACGAGAGACTATCGATTGACGGTTTTCATTGGCTTTTGGGATCCGTTCACTTTGTGAACGTTATTTTTACGTATCATAAATCAAAAACAAATAAAAAATAAAAAATATAAAAATATATAAAAACTAAAAAATTAACAAAACAATTCTTTTCCTAAAGAATTGACCAAAAAAATAAAAAATCCAAAAAGCAATCTTTTTCCTAAGAGATTGCACCCAAAAATATATATTATTGGATTCTCTCGGTTTTTATGTACATATAGTATTTTCCCTTATAAACTCATAAATACAAAAATATTTTCCATATATTATTATAAGTAAATACGTATACGTATAAGAACAATCAATCTACATATCTTCAATAAGTATTGCCGAGGCAATACACCGTGTTGAGGGGCGTTCCGGTCCTTGACACGTGTATCGATCAAACAAAGTAAAGCAAGAATAGATAAATACTCTCAATAAGCAACAATTCGAAGAATACGAACATTTAAGTGAATAGAAAGGCGATGTGCTATAAAATGCCATCTAAGGGTCAATAGGTACTTAAGTGCTTCGCGCCACCTAACCCCCCGTTCACTTGTAAGTATTCTAAGAAGGAAGGCTTCATTGGGGGTCTTGCACCCAAAGTAGTATATACATATAGTGTTATTTTCTTGTGGATATTTAATATTGAAACTCGAAGAGGATAATCCATTTCTCTTCAAAGTCACACGAGAGCTTATCTCTCATTCCTCGTATTGAGTTGCATGCTCACTCGCGGGCGTGCACAAATACCGATTGGTGTACAACCTCTTCCTCCGAAAAGGAAGAAAAAGAGAAAGAGTAAGACCACCATCGTTCACCAAGCCGATCACGAGAATCGTGCTTTGACTCCACCACAAGAAGCCATGGCTATTGATAATCGCACTTTGTATGAACGTATGCAATCCAACATTCATGGATATTCTAGTGCCATTAAGATTCCCGACTTTCCCGCTAACACATTTGAGCTACATACATCTATGATCAATATGGTTGCACTATTACCTTTCTTGGGTAAACAAAATGAAGATCCTCATGCTCACCTTAAGAGATTCCTTTCACTATGCAATACCATTAAGCATAATGGGGTTCCACATGAGGTCATTAGGTTGATGTTAGTGTCATTTTCCTTAGAGGGGAGTGCTAAGCATTGGTTAGACACCCAACCACCCGATAGTATCACCACATGGGATGGTTTCACCACTAAGTTTTTGAACAAGTTCTTTCCTCCACAAAAGACTATGGCTTTGAGGACTTTAATTATGAGCTTTCAACAAAAACCTAGTCAATCCTTTAGTGATGCTTGGGAAGAGTATAGTGAGTTGTTGAGGCGATGCCCTAATCATGGATTGGATCAAGTTCACCAAAAAAGCCTCTTTTATGATGGCCTTAAATCTCACCACCAAGATTCACTCAATGCTTCCGCGGGAGGGAATATTCTTCTTAAGACATACCAAGAGGCTGTGGACATCATTGAGACTAAAGCAATGGTTCAAACAAACAATCAATTTGAAGAAAGGGTTCATGTTATCCAAAATAATTCTCAAACTCCTTGTGACACCCAACTTCTTAAAGAGATCCTTCAACAAGTCAAACAAGGACAACAAGAAATGACTCATGAGATAGTTCAAGCTTTTAAGACCGTTTCATTGAACAATTCTTCCAATAATGTGAATGCCATTGCCATTTCTTGTGTTACTTGTGGAGGTCCCCATTCTTATGAACAATGTGATAAGGTGCAAGGGTATCAAGGAGAATGTTATGCTTACCAAGAGGAACACCGTGAACACTTCAAGCCTAACATCAATCCAAATAACCTTTCTTACAAATCCCAAAATTACCTTACTCCACCCGGCTTCCCACCCCAACCACCCACCCAAATTCCACAAAATCCTCCTCAAATTTTAGCAAGGAATCAAGGGCAAAGACCACCATACCAAGGAAATAACTACAAGGCACCCAATCAATTTCAACCTCAAGCAAATACCTTTTATCCACCACAACAAGGATTTAATCAACCACTTCCATTTATTCCCAATCAAGCATATGCTCCAATACCAAATCAAGCTTACCCTCAAGTTCCAAATCAAGGATATGGGATGCAAGAGACTCAAGAGTATGTTAACAAGAAAATGCGTGAAATGGAGAAAAGAATGAGTGACCAAATCAATAGGGTTTTAGTGGCGGTAACTCAAAGACCACAAGGGGCTTTACCTTCTAACACACAAACAAACCCTAGGGCCAATGTCAATGCTATTACAACAAGGAGTGGAACAACCACAAAGGATCCTTCACCTCCTAAACCTACTATTGTTCAACCCACTTGTGCTCCTACTTGTGACAAGCCTTCTACTTCTACTCCACCTCCTCAAAATGCTCCTATTCACTCAAACACACCTTCTCAACCACCTCATACTTCTCCTTTACCTTCCACACTTCCCAATGAAGAAGCTACCAAAGACAAATCTTCCACCACAACACCTATTCCACCTACACCAAAGCCTACTCTTCCATATCCTTCAAGGTTGAAAAAGGACAAGTTAAAGAACAAGGATGACATCCAAGTCTCCAATTTCTTAAGGATGTTCAAGCAACTCAACATCAACATATCCTTTGCGGAAGCTCTTGCTTATATGCCAAAGTTTGCTAAGATGTTCAAGGATTTGCTCTCAAACAAAGAAAAATTGGTTGATTTGCCCAACACATCACTTAATGAAAATTGTTCCGCGGTGTTACTTAAAACCTTACCAACAAAACTTGGAGATCCGGGGCGCTTCTTGATACCTTGTAATTTTCCCGGTGTTGAAAATTGCATGGCTTTGGCGGATTTAGGGGCGAGCATAAACCTCATGCCTTTATCGGTTTGGAAACAACTATCTCTTCCCGAGCTCACTCCCACTAGGATGACTCTTGAACTAGACAACCGAACCATAGCTCACCCCGTAGGTATAGCAGAAGATGTGTTTGTAGGTGTGGATAAGTTTACCTTTCCGGCCGACTTTGTAGTGGTCGATTATGACATGGATCCTAGAGTGCCTTTGATTGTTGGTAGACCGTTTTTGAGAACGGGTCGTACCTTGATAGATGTGGCGGAAGGAGAATTAATTATGAGAGTAGAAGATGAGAGAGTGATGTTTAAGTTAGGGAAAGTTTGTGATAGAAAAGAGGTTAAGGAGTATAGACCTTGTGAGACTATTAACATTGTGGATGTGCTAGATGAAGTGTGTAATGAACACTTTCATGATGCTTGTAAGAGTGCTAGTGATGAGATACCCCATGTTGAAACCGTGGCCTCAATTGCTCCCTCTTTAACACCTTTTGGAGAGAGTGATTTCCTCTTGGAGGAATTTGAGTCCAACTTTCTTGGTAATGATGATTCTCCCATTAATTGGGAAGAAGATATTCTTACGATCCAAAAGTTGCTCAATGAGGACCCTATTCCTTCTCCTATTCCACAAGAGATTACCATTGAGGAACCTTCCATAGTAAAACCTTCCATAGAGAGTCCACCTTCCATTGAACTTAAGGAACTTCCATCCCACTTAGAGTATGATTTCTTAGAAGGAAAAGACCAATTACCGGTGATTATTGCTAAAGAGTTGAAAGAGGATGAGAAAGAGCAACTTATTGAAGTTCTTAAGAAACATAAGAAAGCTTTAGCATGGAAAATATCCGACATAAGGGGAATTGATCCACATTTTTGTACTCACAAAATCCTTATGGAGGATGACTATAAACCCGCCATTCAAAACCAAAGGAGAGTTAACCCAAAAATCCATGAGGTTATTAAGAAGGAAGTGATTAAACTCTTAGATGCGGGTATGATTTACCCCATTTCCGACTCTCCATGGGTTAGCCCGGTTCATTGTGTTCCAAAGAAGGGTGGAATCACCGTGGTGCCTAATGAGAACAATGAGCTTATTCCCACGAGACTTGTGACCGGTTGGAGAGTTTGAATTGATTATAGAAAACTCAATGAGGCAACTAGGAAAGACCATTTCCCGCTTCCCTTTATGGATCAAATGCTTGAACGCTTAGCGGGAAATGAGTACTATTGTTTTCTTGATGGCTTTTCGGGTTATTTTCAAATACCCATTGACCCTAAGGATCAAGAAAAGACCACATTCACTTGTCCATACGGTACATTTGCTTACAAGAGGATGCCTTTTGGCCTATGTAATGCACCGGGGACGTTTCAAAGGTGCATGATGGCGATTTTCCATGACATGATAGAGCAAACCATGGAGGTTTTTATGGATGATTTTTCCGTATTTGGAAACTCCTTTAGCTCATGTCTCACCAATCTTGAGAGAATGCTTAAGCGTTGTGAGGAAACACGTTTGGTGCTTAATTGGGAGAAATGTCACTTTATGGTGAAAGAGGGGATTGTTTTAGGACACAAGATATCCAATAAGGGATTAGAAGTTGATCGAGCTAAAATTGATGTGATTGCTAAGCTTCCCCCACCCACCTCGGTTAAAGGTGTGAGGAGTTTCTTAGGTCATGCGGGATTTTATAGGCGCTTTATACAAGATTTTTCTAAGATAGCTAGACCGATGACTCACCTCTTGGAGAAAGAGGCTCCTTTCATTTTTGACCAAGCTTGTTTAGACTCTTTTGAGACTCTTAAGGAAAAATTGACTAAGGCTCCCGTTTTGGTTTCTCCAAATTGGGAATTACCTTTTGAGCTTATGTGTGACGCTAGTGATTATGCGGTGGGGGCCGTCTTAGGACAAAGAGTTGATAAGCATTTTCAACCTATACACTATGCGAGTAAAACCATGAGCGGTGCACAACTTCATTACACTACCACGGAAAAAGAGTTGCTTGCTATAGTATATGCTTTTGAGAAGTTTAGACCATATCTTGTGCTTTCTAAAACCATAGTGTATACGGATCATTTCGCTCTCAAGTATCTTATGACAAAACAAGATGCTAAGCCTAGGCTTTTGAGATGGGTTTTGTTGCTTCAAGAGTTTAAGATAGAGATTCGTGATAAGAAAGGGGCCGAGAATTTAGCGGCGGATCATTTGAGTAGACTTGAGCATCCTTTTCAAGGAGATTTCCCACATCAAGAAATCAATGAATCCTTTCCATTAGAGGAGCTCATGTCTATCTCTTCCCAAGAGGATGCCACACCTTGGTTTGCGGATATAGCAAACTATCTTGTGGGCAATGTGCTTATTGAGGGTCTTACTTATCAACAAAAGAAAAAGTTTCTTAAGGAAGTTAAGTATTACTTTTGGGATGATCCATATCTTTTTAGGCAATGTGCGGACCAAATCATTAGACGGTGTGTAGATGGGCCCGAGGCATTTAAGATCTTAGAGGCGTGTCATAAAGGACCTACGGGTGGACATTTTGGGCCTAACTACACCGCCAAGAAAGTCTTTGATTCAGGTTACTATTGGCCTTCCATTTATAAAGATGCCCAAGAGATGGTGAAATTTTGTGATGTTTGTCAAAGACAAGGAAAAATTACACAACGTGATGAGATGCCACAAAATTTTATCCAAGAGTGTGAGATATTTGATGTATGGGGAATAGATTTCATGGGACCTTTTCCGTCCTTTAAGGGAAACAAGTATATACTTGTGGCGGTGGATTATGTGTCCAAGTGGGTGGAGGCTAAAGCCTTACCTACTAATGATGCTAGAGTGGTTGTAAAGTTCTTGAAACAATTGTTTGCTAGATTTGGTGTACCTCGGGCCATCATAAGTGATCGTGGTACGCACTTTTGTAATGATCAATTCACGAGAGTTATGAAGAAATATGGAGTGAATCATAGACTTTCTACCGCGTATCACCCTCAAACAAATGGTCAAACCGAGGTCACAAATCGTGGTTTAAAGAGGATTTTAGAGAGAACGGTGGGAGAGCATCGAGCTTCTTGGTCGGATAAGCTTGATGATGCTTTGTGGGCGTTTAGGACGACTTTTAAAACACCAATTGGTTGTACTCCTTATAGGCTTGTCTATGGAAAAGCGTGCCACCTCCCATTTGAGTTAGAACATAAGGCATCTTGGGCTCTCAAGTGGGCTAACTTTGATTTAAACCAAGCCGGTTCACATAGGAAAGATCAACTCAATGAGATGGATGAGTTGAGAGCCAATGCCTATGAGAATTCTTTGCTTTACAAGGAAAAGACTAAGAAATTGCATGATGCTAAGATTAAGAATCGTGAGTTCAAAGTTGGAGAGCCGGTTCTCCTCTTTAACTCAAGATTGAAGCTTTTTGCGGGCAAGCTTAAGTCGAGATGGTCCGGTCCATTCACTATTGCTCAAGTGTTTCCATATGGAACTCTTGAGTTGTCCCAACCCGATGGTCCAAATTTTAAAGTGAATGGTCACCGTGTTAAACATTACTTTGGGGAGGACATTTCCGTTGAAATGGTCCAAGAGGTCCCCATTTTCCCCATGAATTAATTCATTGAGGGACGAGTCGAGCTAGAGACTCATTAACTCAAGCATCGCATAACTAGGTTTAGAGTGTTGTAGGTTAGAAATAAAGGCATAGACTTGGAGATAAGTGTAGGGGAGACCTTCTTTTGTCTTCATGATTGTTTGTAGGGTTGCTCACTCATTTCATGCTTTGGAGCTTATGGAGGAGGCCCTTGTATCCGGTTCACTTCGTTACTTTAGTGATTTTTCATTGACACCTTGTGCTTAAACATGATTTCACTAATAGTTGTCCTTTCCTTAACTTGGGTTAAGCAAAGTCTATTCATTGTCATAAGTGTAGGGGAAGTTTTTATACTTCCATGCTCTTAAACATTGAGGACAATGTTTAGCTTAAGTGTAGGGGGGTCTTCTATCGAAGTGACCTTACCTAGAACTTGTCATTGTCTTGCATGATAACATGGAAAAATTGAATTTTCAACATTTTTCAAATTTTTGATCTACTTTGGCCAACAAAAATATGCATTCATAATTTTTGCATCAATCATTTTTCATTTTGCATAACACATTTGCATTGTATATATTTTTTTCTTTTGTTTTTCATCAAAAAGATATAAAAAGGAAAAAAATATAATAAAACATGGTTTTAACAAATTTAGATTTCTTTGACATATTAGGCCCGCCATGGATATTTTGACTCAACCCGAGTTTGCTTATTTTAGCACTCTCTAGCTAGTATCCTTAACCATGTAGTCCTTCATTGGTCTATTAGGCTAAGCATCCACCAATTTCATTATTTGAAATTTTAAATTTGTGGAGAATGGGAAATGATAGAGTTGAAGCAAGTGTAAAAGGGCTAGATAGACTTCATGATAATTACTTGTGGCTAAACCCTTCTCTTCTTTATCTCTACTTTCTTCGCATGTATATAATTGTTAATAAATAATCAAGTACGGTTTTAATTGGTTTGTAATCTCTTATGCATTTTTGGCTAATCATTTATGGTTGGTATGAGTACGTCTTAAGATTCTAAGTTAGCACGTTTTATGTGTACTAGACTTATGTCATGCTCCATATTTAGCGGGTGTTTTTCCTTTTCTTCTTTTCAAATTTCTTTGTGAGGAATAAAGAAAAAAGAAGAGCGGCTTATGAAAAAAAAATGAGTGGCTAGAAAAAAAGAAAAGAAAAAAAAAAGAAAAAGAAAAAAATAAAAAATAATGCAAGACTCCCAAGAGGGGCAGTGTGGTGTTAATTATAGTGACTATTGAGTTCCAATATTACCTTGACGGGTTGCGGGGATTCAATAGATTGCTCCAATCCAATATTGCCTTGACGGGTTGCGGGGTTGAAGATCCAAAGTCTCAAAAAGATGGCGGATGTAAATTATTGCGTGAGTTTTATTTTCCTTTCCTTAGCGAGTGTGTAGCTACTTATGAAAGCATGACATGAGGATTTTACACATAAGGCGAATGACTTATTACTCTTAAAACGGACTTGTATTAATTGTGAGCGGTTTTTCAAGTAATGGATGAGAAGATTACTTAGGATTAAAACCGTGCTTCCTTATTTTTGGATTTTACACTTCTTTTACTTCACACTTGAATAAATGACAAATTTGCCCAAAAGCAATTTGCTCAAATAATAACCGGTTCCACATTTAATTGTCATGAATAAGTTGATGCACTTTTTACTTGTGAATATAATGATCCCATTTTTAAGCTTGGTATGGGGAAAGTGAAACTTGAGGGTGATAAATGTCCATGGTACCCAAGCCCTAATTTAAGTCATTGAATTCTTTATGAGTTATTTCCATCAAAACCATTTCAAGAAAAATCAAAAAGATATAGATAGAATTGTATTTTGATTCATTGCATTATTGAAAGTCAAAATCATGCATCATTTAGTTTAGAATAGTGTAGATGCATCTCATATGGCCAAGGTGGATTAATTATGAGGGAAATGTAAATTTTGAGCCTTAAAATATAATATTGCATGAGGACATGACTATGTTCAAGTGTAGGGGAATTTGATATGAGCTTAAACTCATATCCTTTTATTAACAAATAACCCTAAAACATGAAGCAAAATACCAATTTATTTGGCAAAAACAGTGTTATGTGGTATGTTTGTGTTTGTGTACACTTTTGTAGGTAAAAGGATACATTTCCAAGCAAACAAGGAAAAATCAAGCTCAAATGGATGAAAAAGACAAAGAAGGATCAAAAGTGACAAGACTTTGAAGTACAAGGACCTATCTTGACAAGTTATCAAAGTTGAAGGACTAAAAGTGAAAATATTGTAAAAAGTCAAGATTCAAGTCAAACTTGGTCAACTCTCAAGTCAACTCAGTCAAAGGACCATTTTGTTCAAAGAATGAAAGTTGAAGGACCAAATATGTCAAAAGAATGAAGATTCTAGCTTAAAACAATAATCTGCCAAGTACAAGGACTTGTTCTGCCAACTTTTGAAAGATATCCAAGTTTGATCCATGTGACAATTAATTCAGCCAATGAGAAGAAAGAAAAGGAAGCACACGGATCAAGCATTTAATACCCACTTAGCATTTGGCATTTATTACACAATCCTAACAGTTCAATCCGTGTGAAGATTTTTCAGCCAATCAAATGCTTACACGTGGCATCTTCTTCAAAGGAAAAAATTGCCAGGATCGCGTTTTAGCTACAAGCAATTTCATGGAAAGTTTTCAACATCAAACTTGATCGTTTTGAAGAGATAAACACAATGGTGCAAACCAATTAACATGAAATCAATCAATTAAGAAAACCCCAATTCCTTGTTCATACCTTCAAAATGCAAAATGCAGAATTCTACACGTGGCAAGCTGGGATTGGTTCTGACACGTCACCAACCCCAACAAACTCTTCCTTCATGTCTATAAATAGCTGGATTAGCCTTCATTTTCATTAGTAGCTTAAATTTGTAAAAACACATAGTTCTCCATTTCCTTTTCTTTTTCCCTCAATTTTACCCTAGCTACTCAAGAGTCTGACAAACTCTTGAGTTAGTTAGTTAGTTACTAGCTTCTAACAAACCTTGTAACCGTTTTTCCATTAATGAATTTTGAATTCAAGCTTTCCCGCCAAAATTGTTCTTACCATTCCTGTTCAATTCTTGCTGCTTTTGGATACTATTGTTGCTGTTAAGTGTTTGTTATGATCATTGATGGATCATAACTGACATTGGTGAAGTTTGTTAGCTGTTTGATCAGAATTCAGTTCATTCCATTGATATTTGAAGATTCCAAGCAGAATGATGGTTTCTAGTTGATTTGTTAGCAGAATTTGTTGATTGATTGATTCCTAGTGATAAGGTGGTGGTTATCACTAGGGTAAGAGAGCTCAGCGCTCCTCTTCTTCTCAAAGGATAACTACAATAGGTTCTAATAGTTCTCATTTTTGTTCCTCTCAATAAGTAAACTGCATGCTTTCTTTCCTAGAGTAATTTTGATGGCTGCCTGATTAAAGTGTTTTTGAATTGCTAATTGTTTGAATTTTGGTTGCTTATAGCTTAATTCCTGCTTACTTGATCTTAGTTTTGGTTTAAGTCTAAGTCTTAGCTTATTTTCAGTTGGAATTTGGTTCTAGCATCTAAATTGGTTAAAGTTGTTCTTAGAGCTTACTTGTACTCTTAAATCAGTCCATTTGAAGTGTTAAACTTGGAGTTAAAAGCATTTGAGTCAGCTTAATTCAGTACTTAAAAAGCCTTTGTAAAAAGTTTGTAAACATCAGTAAAGGAGTGTTTGGGAATAGCTTAAAAATAGTTTTCAAGTTTTGATCTTTGGATTATTAGAGTTCATTTGCAGTTAATAAGTAGTATAAAAGAGTTTTCAGTCATTTACAAGTCAATAACAAGGTCAAACAGGCAAATGGCTCTTAAAAAGTTTGGGTCAGCCTTATGCATTTGAGTCATTCAGGAACTTGCCATTTTCAATTTGCTAGAACTCACTCAATACTGGATGAATTTGGATCAAATTTGTTTTCATTCATAGCTTATATCATAGAGTTTTAGATTCCAAGAGGATTTTACACAGTATTCAATAAGCACTTAGATATAAGCAAAAATCAGATAAGGAGACTTAATGCAAGTTTCTGTAACTTGTGAACTGAAAATCTGTATCTCTTTTTCCTATTCATAAACTTAGCAATTTTTCTTCACAAATCCCATTAAGTAGTTGAGTTACATGATTTTTGAGATTTTTAGCTTTTTGAAAAAAAGCTGGTCAACGCTTGGTCAACATAAGCTCAATTTTAGCTTAATTCAGTTTTAGAGCTTATTTTTGGATGAAAAAGTTTCTAGTTTGATTTCCCATTCTTTAAATCAGTTGCTTAATCAGTTTTAATCAAAAAATCAAGTTGTGACTGATTGATTTTGGCTATAGCTTATTTTGTGCTTATTGATAAGCACTCATTTGCTTATTTCTCATTTTTAGCAAATTTCCTTGGACACACATAGCTTATTTGAGAATTGAAACGTTTTGCAATTTGTTTCATCTAATTTAGTTGAGAAATAAGCTCAAACGAGCTTATTTCCTTGTTTTGCCCGTTTTTGGTTAAATAGATTTGGTAATTGCACTTTGGTCCCTATAGTTCTGTCAGCGTTTAAACTTGGCTTAATTTCCATGTTTTTAGGGTTTGCACTTTCTCAGTCCCTATAGTATTGAAAGTTGTTAAAATCAGTTAGTATTTTGTTAGTTTGTTACACTTTTGGTTAGTTTGTTATAGAATTTGCATTTTTGATCCTTGTAGTTTACTGTTTTGCACTTTTAGTCCCTATAATTGTTAGAGTTTACATTTCAAGCATTTATTTTTCATAGAATTTACAATTTCAGTCCTTTAAGTTTCAAATTTTGTATTTTGAATTTCTACTTGAATAAAAAACATGGTATTTGCAATTTGTTTTACATATACGTAGGTAATATTTTTCTGTTTTACAAGCATTTGTTGAATTAGCAAATAGATTATCCAAGCAAGCTTAACAACCAAGAACAATTAAAAACCCGATATTGGTTGGACTTTCTATTAGCAAGAACTGAGAAAAAACGAACTGCATTATACTCAATTTCAAGTAGCCACTTAGTCCTATTTCGTCCTTTTTCATTAGGTAAATTTTATTTTTCAGTCGAAAGTTACTTTCTTCTTTTAGTTTTATTTTTATTAATTGTTTTGTTTTAATTTACGTTTTATTATTTGTTTTGCTCCTTTATTATTAGTTATTTGTTTTTTGCTTTATTTTTATTGTTGGGTCAAAAGTTGATGAGTCAAATCACTATGGAAACAAGAAGAACCAACTATGGCATTAGGAGAAACTTCAAGCTAGTGGACAAAATACAAAAAAGTTTCCCCTGCTAAAAACTTTCCAATGCTGTGAAGATTCCCCTGCTATGTACTAAAAACATGGATATTTGGTCAAGTAGTGATAAGAATGAATAATTCTGTTTTGATTTAGTCATTATTATCTTATTTAGTTTCCATGTATCCCTGGGTTTCTTAAGTTATAAAAGGAACACCAGACCGTAGGTTTTATTCATTCATTCATACTACTAAAACTTAACCTACAAAGTCTTTGATCTCTAGGCATGGGATTCAATGTATACATGCCTAGAGTGGTTTGTGTTAATCATCAATAATACAAACCCTTTGGGAATTATTCATCTTGTTAAACATCTTGTTCATGTTAATTGTGCAATTCTACTGTGTTCATCACATGTACAATTATCATCCTAGATAAAACGGTTTTTACTGTTTGAGTCTAACTATCTTAGATTCAACAAGTGGTATCAGAGTGGGTGGCTCGATATCTAGGTGAATCAAGGTGTTTTCATGTTTGTGTTTGTTGTTGTGAAGATCTAGGGTTTGTGTTAAAACCCTAGAAAATAATTAATTTATGTTGTTATTCTTGACTTATGAGTTTGGTGCACAGAAGCGTTCATAAGTTGATTCGTCCGAATAAAAGGATAAATGCCGTTCAACTATTATCTTATCAAAATGGTAATCACATGTTTAAAGTATTCTATTCACACAATTATGTTTATTTACCACATCATATGTTTACATAATCATGTATGAAAGGATCGATTGGACCAAACAAAAGTAGTACGTGGACCATACTTTTGATTCAAGAGATATTGTGGTTAGAATCATCACGTGGGGTTTCATAAATGTTTGTGACCATTTATTTGTGTTCACATGAATGTGTTCACATTTTTGAGACAATGTTTGTGTTGCCGACGCAAGAAACAAACAAACAGAAAGAAGTGAATTTATTATGGTCAGATTGGGAATTGGTGCGAAAGACTTGTTTATTTGCCATCATCAAGTTGGAAACTATATTATTTAAGATGATGGTAATATGAGAAGGTGATTTGCTATCAAACAAAGAATGATTTTCTTTGTTTCATGGGGTCAAGGCAGAAAACATTGTAGCTGCTAGTTTCAGATGGTTGTTCGGTCCAACAGCAGATTCACGAATGGCTACAAAGATATCACAGCAGGTATAAACTATTCATAGTAGGTCATATTTAAATTGCCTTTGTTTGTGTTATTTATTCCACTGTTATAAAATCATTCCCATTCAGTATGGGTTTGGCACAGTTAATAATATAAACAGTGGCATTAAAAGTTCCCCCTACTTTTGAAAAAGTTTCCCCTGCTTTCATTAAAAGTTTCCCCTGCTACGGTCCCCCTGCCTTCAATACATCCCTCTGCTTTCATTAATAGATTCCCACTATTTTTAAAAGTTCCCCCTGCTGTCAGATATGAGTTTTGGGACAGCAGTGACTTGGAGTTTGGTTATTCACAGCAACTGGTCTTAAAGGTATAAAAGGCTTTCATATTGATTGTTTACATGATCATGAAGGTAATTGACTATTAGCTATTTGAAGATGAAGTAGAACTGGTTGAGTATGTGTTTTATTCACGCTTTATTCCGTAATGATGCATTGACAAAAATACGCAAAGGTATGAGATCTTTCTTGGGTTGCTCTATGCTCATATTTGCTACATCCATAGTTTTTGTCAAGAGCCTGTTCTACTCCCTATGCATTTTGAGATGTATACATTCGCTGTTATGTGGATATTACATGGTATAATACACAGATTCGGGTTTTTCTACTACTACATCAAATAGGTGATACTGAATTTTCTTCACTTATGATTATTACTTTCAAAGCCTATAGAATTAAAGATTCATAAATGATTAGCACAATTTAAGGGGAAGTTAAATTGCTGAAGTGCTAATCATTCACATATAATATTGAGGTGACGATTTTTACTACTAGTATTGGTATTACTACAACTAATGTGAGTATCTACTACTCAAAATCAATTTTTATTAGGTTTTTGCTCCTATGTGCTTCATGGAGGGTATTTTGAAAAGTAGAATACTTGGGTTTGATGTATGATATTGTTAAGTAGTAGTTTAAAATCAAGGTTGTCTACATACAAGACCCCTATTTGATTATGTCAAAAAGGGGAAGTTGTCTACAGAGAATGTGCAGCCTGTTGATCTTTGGTGTTGTATGCTTAAGGGGAAGTGTTTTGACATCATCAACTAGGGGAAGATTGTTGGGTCAAAAGTTGATGAGTCAAATCACTATGGAAACAAGAAGGACCAAATATGGCATTAGGAGAAACTTCAAGCTGGTGGACAAAATACAAGAAAGTTTCCCCTGCTACAAACTTTCCAATGCTGTGAAGATTCCCCTGCTATGTACTAAAAACATGGAGATTTGGTCAAGTAGTGATAAGAATGAATAATTCTGTTTTGATTTAGTCATTATTATCTTATTTAGTTTCCATGTATCCCTGGGTTCCTTAAGTTATAAAAGGAACACCAGACCGTAGGTTTTATTCCTTCATTCATACTACTAAAATGTAACCTACAGAGTCTTTGATCTCTAGGCATGGGATTCAATGTATACATGCCTAGAGTGGTTTGTGTTAATCATCAATAATACAAACCCTTTGGGAATTATTCATCTTGTTAAACATCTTGTTCTTGTTAATTGTGCAATTCTGTTGTGTTCATCGCATGTACAATTATCATAACATGTACAATTACTTTTCGCTTTTACCTTTTAAGTAGAACTAGATAACCAAACCTTCTTTTATGCACCAAGAACAACTGAGTCTAGCATTAAACTGTGATCAATTCGAATTGAACCGAGAACAACACACAACGAAGACATCAAAAGACAGTTATTAAAATGGCACCGCTGCCGGCTCTTTTCGTAAAGATTAACAGCTTTCTGTGAGAGACGCATTGAATTTTGGGATCCGTTCACTCGTGAACGTTATTTTTCGTGTCAAAAATTTTTAAAAATCCATAAAAATTAAAAAAAATTTCAAAAATCCAAAAACATTAAAAAACTTATAAAAGGCATTTCTTTTTCAAAGTTTTGCACCAAAAAGATTTTATTTTTACAAGTACATATATATTCTCTATTTCTTTGTTATCTTTTTCTTTTTCTTTTGCAGGTGTATGCGTACTAGATCTTCGTCTTATTCTGAGCCCGAGACAGTTGAAGACTTAGATATGGCTGGTGTGCACAACAATAATAATCAACCTCACCCCAACATGAATAATAACAACAATGGCCCTCAACCAGACCTTCAAACGATGGAGGAGCTTTGTCAACCAACCATGAACGGACGAGGAGGACCGATTGTGCCGATGCAAATCATGGCTCCAGAGTTTTCTTTGAAGCATCACATGATCCAACAAGTTTAAAATACTTGTCCATTTCGCGGATTGTCGGATGATGATTCCAACAAACACCTCGACAAATTCATTACCGTTACTCAATGCATGAAGTTGTCCGGTGTTACTATGGATTTTCTTCGCCTTCATCTATTTCCACACACTTTATTTCACCATGCCGAAAAATGGTTTGATCGTCTTCCGAAGAATTCAATTCATACTTGGGACGAGATGACTCAACGATTTTTGTCGCGCTACTTTCCACCATCCATGGTCACGAGCCTTCGTAATCAAATCAATGGTTTCACGCAAGAACCTGATGAATCACTTTTCGATGCTTGGGAACATTTTAATGTTTTGATCGATCGATGTCCTAACCACAACATGCTCCCCGTCACCTTAATTGATACTTTCTACAACGGTTTAACTTTTCGAGATCGTGATACGATTAATGCAGCCGCCGGTGGCACATTTATGAAAAGAAGACCCGAGGAGTGTAGAGAGCTTATAGAGAACATGACTACTCATCACAAAAATTAGGATTCATCCGCATCTTCAAGGAATAACCCGAGAGTCAATGTTTCTTCTACTTCATCAAACCCCGAGATGACCGAATTCACCCGCATGATGGCCGAAATGAACAAAAATATCCTGCTCATAGCTAAGAATCAACAACAACAAGTTAAAGCTGTAGCGCTTTCTTTGTTGGGAATAAAATGTAGCCAGTACACTTGGACGCTGACAGGAGTAATCGGGACGTTGATAAGAAGAAAACAAGCGTTGACAAAACAAGCGTTGACAGGAAGATGTCAAGCGTTGATAGGATGAAGTCAAACACTGATAGAAGACTTAGTCTACACGTATTATGTTTCTAGTTTGTTTCTAGTAAAGATATGATCAACAATGTATTTTCTATGTTTATCTTTACCTAAAATAGTTGATACGTAGACTCTTGTACAAGGCTCCTTATGTCTATAAAAGGAGGCCTTTAGGTTTTGTTTCAACATAAGTTTTCATACGTTTAACACTTTCATTGTACGCAAGTTTGTTTTTATCAATCAAGTGAAAGTTTGGTTTACATTGTTTGTGTGTTCTTGTTTAAGTATTAATTCCGCATAATACTTAAATTGTTTTATACACAACAAAGTTTCTCTACGTGTTTAACTTGATTTAATCTCGTTTACACAAGCTAAATCGATCTAAGTTTGGGATCAACAAGTGGTATTAGAGCTTGTTGAGAAACTTTGATCTAAAGAAAACAAGAACCTAAATCGCCAAAAACCCTAATTTTCAAGAAACCCTAAAAACATCATGTCTACCCCAGAAGTAAACTCCTCCTACTCCTCAACCCCCAACATCAAGATTCCCATGCTAGACCCGGACAATTTTGAGATGTGGAAGTTTAACTTTGAACAGTATCAACAAATCCATGACTACACCCTATAGGAAATCATTGAATATGGAAACACATTCAATAAAGCTCAAAAGATTGTAGCTGCCATCTTACAAAGAACAAATGTTCAAGGATCTACTGAAGAGGATCGAAAATAAAAACCTGAAGATGGTAGAGCTGTCTCAACTGAGGACATAGGAAAGAGAAGGAATGACATGAAAACCCTAAGAATTCTCAAACTCTCTTTGGGACAAGAAAATTAGCACAAATATAGAAGCTATGAGTCTGCAAAAGATCTTTGGGCAGCCCTTGAAGTTGCTTATGGTGGTAATGCTGATACCGTACAAGAGAAAAAGAAGCAACTCTTGCATGAGTATGTTGTTTTTAAAGCTCAATCCAGTGAGAAGCTAAGTAGAGTGAGAAGCAGACTTCTTGACATTACAAGCAAGTTGTCCTTCATGGGAACAGTGCTTGGTGATGTTGATATTATCACCACTTTTCTTAAAAGTCTTGGTGATGCATGGAAGATTAAAGCAAGGTCTATAATTGCTAACAACACTCACAAAAGTTCTACTTTTGATGATGTTTACAATAAACTGAGGCTGGTAGAGAATGAAACTCTTTTGGATCATGGAAGTAAGTCTACCAATGGAAATATGGCCTTCTGCTCACATAGTGAAGGTCAATTTGATCAAAAGGAGTCATACATGCACCCCGTTACTGGATCAACTTGTGTCAACGTTAGATCAAGCCTTGTCAACGCCTCACATTCAGACGCCGACACATACAAAGTTGACTCGCCAAGAGTTAAGCCTGTTGGTATTGATCTAGATACCGTTTGTGCATACATTGCTTCATTTCCCAATGGTTCAGTGATTACATATGAGGACCTTGAGCAAATTAGTGATGAGCATTTGGAGGAGATGGACATAAAGTGGAATATGGCTCTTGCAAGTATAAGAGAAAACAGATGGAATCGAAGATTCAAGAAGAAGATGACTTTTAATACTAAGGACACTGCTGGTTTGATAAATCCAAGGTTGAGTGTTACAATTGTCATCGTATGGGACACTTTATGAGAGAATGCAGATCTCCAAGAAGATCTAATGCTGGAAAACCCTCAAGCCAAATCATTAAGGCTCAGGATTCCAAAGCCATGGTTGCAATGCAAGAAATTGATGGTGTTGGATGGGATTGGATCTACTTGGCTAAGGATGAGGAAGAGAACAAAGCTTTAGTTGTAGAAAAGGAAGAAGAAGGGCATGTTCACTATGCTCTCATGGCACACTCCTCATCTTCATCAGATAATGAGGTATATGATGATGCATTTTTTAGTAAGGGTTGTCGTCTAAACACTGAAAAACTTAACAAAGAAGTTTTAAAACTGTCAACAGATGTGGTTATTGAAAGATGCAAGTTATCTAACTATCAACTTGCTCTTACTCAAACTGTAGCTGAGGATTAGAAAATGGAGATTGACCGAAAAGATCAAATCAATATTTTAAATCATGATTTAAATGCTAGTATTGAGATTAGAAACATCATGGAGAGAGTTAATGCTACTTTACAGGCTAAGTTAGATGAGGCTATCAAAAATAAGGATAATGTAGATCTTAAAATTCAGAGATTTGATAAAGCCTCACAAACCCTAGAAAAATGTGTTAGTGAACAAAGGGATTCTAGGGATATGACTGGGATTGGGATGAAAGAGTATGCTGATGTTCCAACACCTGCTGGGAACTTCTATGGTGTCCTTAGAAAGGACTTATCTTGGACTGGTATACCAGAACTCAAGAAGAGGAATTTATTCCTCCACCAAGAGTTCTTACCCCAGTAGAGGAATATATGCAGAAGTTGACTGATTTGGACCAATGGAAGAAAGCCAACCCTACCTTGTTTGTTAAGGGTGGAATACTTAGTGATAGCCCAAATGAGTCTACACCCATCAAAGTGACAAACCCAATCACTGGCAAGACTGTTGACCTTGGCTTAAACGTTGATAGAAAACCTAGTATTAAATATGCAGAAATGTATAGAAAACCTAGGTCACCAAAAAGCCAAATTAGTGATAATGGAACAGGTTTCTTTTCTTCTAGACCTAGAGTTATGTCTAGAAAAGCCTGTTATACTTGTGGAATCTTTTCACATTTAGCCTATAAGTGTGTCAATGCCTCAAAGGTCAACGTTGACAAAAAGTCAAACACTGTCAAACCCAAATCTTCTGTCCAGCAAAATCCACAAGTTGTTAGACCAGCCACATTCTTTACTAAAGGGTCTAATATGTATGGACAAAGACCTTTTCAGAAGACCAATACATTGTCTAATAGACAAAGGGTTCCTGTTACAAACCCTAGATTTAACGCTGATTAGGGTAATTTCAGCGTTGACAAGACCAAATTAAACGCTGACGGAAACGTTGCCAGACCAAATAATGGTAAATATTTGCAACCAAAGGGAAAGGGGTCTAAAGCTTCTTCTAGCTTGACATGGAGACCTAAGCAAGACCAAAACCCTAATTCAGATGGGATTTCTATGACCTGTAACAGATTTCATTATATTTCAAAGGTCATAACAAAACCAATTGGGGTTAACTGGGTGTTTAATCCAAAAAGGGATGAACAAGGGGTTGTCATAAGGACTAAGTCTGTTCTTGTTGAACAACCAAATGAATCCAAGTCTGCTCAGGCTTGGGTTCCCAAAGAAAACTAATTTGTTTTCTTTATGTGCAGGGCATTCAAAAGCAGGTTAATGATTATGGATATTGGGATAGTGGATGCTCTAGGCACATGACTAGGAAGGAAGATTATCTCATAAACTTCATTCCCATTAAGGATGGTGATAAAGTTTACTTTAGAGGCGGATATGGAACCATCACAGGCAAATGAACTCTTCTCACCAACAATTTGCGTTTTGAAAACGTGTTTCTGGTAAAAGAACTTGACTATAATCTGTTTAGTGTATCACAAGTTTGTGATAATAAAAATAAGGTTCTTTTTACTGATATTGAATGCTTGGTGTTGAGCAAAGATTTTAAAATACCAGATGAGAAATTCATTGAGTATAGAACACCTAGGCATAAGGACATTTATAATGTGAATCTTAATTAAATTAGGATGAATAATAATCTGTCATGTCTATATGCTAAGGCTTCAGTTGATGAGAGTAATCTTTGGCACAGGATATTAGGGCACATTAATTTTAAAAATATAAACAGACTTTTGAGACATGGTTTAGTTGATGGTTTGCCTGAAAAGGATTTCCACAATGACCACTCTTGTGTTGCATGCCTTAAAGGCAAACAACACAAGGTCTCATTTAAGTCCAAACCAGTGCACTCTAGTTCTAAACCACTTCACTTGTTGCATATGGACTTGTTTGGTCCAACTAATATAGAAAGCTTAAATGGTAAATCTTACTGTTTTGTAATCATTGATGATTTTTCTAGGTTTACTTGGACTTTCTTTTTAGCTTTGAAAAGTGACACTGCTAATACTTTGATTAACTTTATTACCCAGATAGAAAAGAAGTCTGGTAATGAGGTTAAGATACTTAGAAGTGACAATGGTGGTGAGTTTAGGAATAAGTTGGATGATTTTTGTGCCAAGAAAAGGATTACTAGACAGTTTAGTGTAGCTAGAACCCCACAGCAAAATGGGGTAGCTGAGAGAAAGAATAGGACCCTCATAGAAGCACCCAGGACTATGTTGACTGATGCTCACTTTCCCATTGCTTTTTGGGCTGAAGCTGTGAATACAGCTTGTTATGTTCAGAATAGGGCATTAGTCAACAAGATTCATAACAAAACACCTTATGAGTTACTTTGGGGAAGGAAACCTAATACTGGTTTTCTTAAACCTTTTGGATGTCATGTAGTTTTGTTGGATACTAGTGATGCCTTAGGTAAGTTTAGTGCTAAAGGTGATGAAGGCTACTTCATGGGTTATTCTGTGCAGAGTAGAGGATATAGAGTTTAACTTAAGAAAGAAAAACGTATTCTTGAAAAAGTACATGTTAGGTTTTTAGAAAGTAAACCTAGTGATCCTAAAATTGGTCCAAATTGGTTATTTGACTTGGAACCTCTATCTAGGACTTTGAATTATATGCCTGTTGCTAATCCAGACATTGTGAAGGTGACTTCAAATGTTGTGGAAGAACCAATTGTTGATGTTTCAGGTATACAGGTTGATGAAGAGGTTGGATCACAAGTAGACAAATCAGCAACCATACTTGAGTATGTTACCATTCCCATATGGACAGATGCATTTGCTACTGCTGCTGCTGGAAAAGAAAAGGGTGGTCCCCAAGTATCACCAGTTGACAACATGCATGATCTTTCAGGCGCTGACAAAGGAAATTCTGGCGCTGACAAGACAAGGCGTTGATGGCTCAAACGTTGACAACCTTGGTTCAAGCGTTGACAGATCTTTTGACCATATTTTATCTTCCAATAATTTTGAATAAGGAGAACGTTCAAACAGGAATGGAGAGGTTCATTCAGATAATGATGGAAGAGAGTTTGAAGAGGATATTGGTAACATGGAAGATGAGATTGAGGACAACATACTTATTGAGGGAGGAGTGCTTACTTCTACAATCAAAAATCACCCTCCTTCTCTAATTATTGGTGATGTGATGACTCTTGTGCAAACTAGAAGATCTCATCAAAATCTTGGTGGATTTATTGCCAATATTCACAAGAAGGTTGATACCCCTCTTGTTCAAGCATGTTTGTTTGCCTGTTTTCTGTCACAACAGGAACCCAAGAAGATTTTTGATGCTCTCAAAGAACCAAGTTGGGTGGAAGCAATGCAAGATGAGCTTCACCAATTTGCTATCCATGATGTTTGGGAGTTGGTTGATTATCCCAAACATGTCAGACCTATTGGGACAAGATAGGTTCTTAGAAACAAAAAGGATGAAAGAGGTATTGTGGTCAGAAACAAGGCACGTTTAGTGGCTCAAGGATATACACAAGAGGAAGGGATAGACTATGAGGAGGTCTTTGCACCAGTTGCAAGGATTGAGGCTATAAGGATTTTTCTAGCCTATGCTTCCTGCATGGGCTTTATAGTCTATCAAATGGATGTGAAGAGTGTTTTCTTATGGCACAATTGCAGAGAGGTTTATGTAATGCAGCCTCCTGGTTTTGAAGAATCAAAACATCCAGACAAGGTGTATAGAGTGAAGAAAGCTATGTATGGACTTCATCAAGCCCTAAGAGCATGGTATGGTACATTATCCACCTATCTGGTAGAGAATGGATTCAAAAGGGGCACCATAAACCAGACCTTATTTACAAAGAAGACTGGTAGGGATTTCTTACTTGTTCAGGTCTATGTGGATGATATCATCTTTGGCTCTTCTAGTCCAAAGATGAGTGAAGACTTTTCCAAGCTTATGACAGACAAGTTCAAGATGAGTGCAATGGGGGAGATGAACTTCTTTCTAGGGTTACAAGTTCAGTAGAAAAAAGATGGTATCTTCATCTCTCAAGATAAATATGTAGCAGAAATCTTGAAGAAGTGGCTTTTCTCCATATGAGAAAAGGGCTAGCACTCCTATGGATAGAGAATACCCTTGCGGAAAAGTTGGAGATGGAAAAGAAGTGGATGTCAGGCACTATAGGTCAATGATTGGTTCATTGATGTATCTTATAACTTCAAGACCTGGCATTATGTTTGCTGTGTGTGCATGTGCACATCATCAAGTGACTCCCAAAGAATGTCATCTTCATGCTGTCAAGAGGATCTTTAGGTACCTTAGATGTTATTCAGACCTGGGATTATGGAATCCAAAAGATTCACCATTGGAGCTTATTGCATATTCAGACAGTGATTATGGTGGTGAAAAATTTGATAGAAAGTACACAACTGGTGGATGTCAGTTTCTTGGGAGTAGATTAATATCTTGGCAATGCAAGAAACAAACAGTGGTGGCCAATTCTACAACTGAAGCAGAGTATGCTGCAGCAGCTGCTTGTTGTGGACAAGTCTAATGGATTCAGAACCAGTTGTTGGATTATGGGTATAATTTCATGCATACCAAGATTTTTGTAGACAATAACAGCACTTTATGCATTATTAAAAATCTTGTACATCACTCTAAAACAAAACACATAGAAATTAGACATCATTTTATAAGAGATTGTTTTGAAAAAGGTTTAATACAACCAGATAGGGTTGACACAGAAGATAATGTCTCTGATTTATTGACTAAACCTTTTGATACTGGAAGATTTCAATACTTGGTAACACGTATTGGAATGATCAATCTTACTTAAAATGTGTTTTGGGAACTTATTGTAAAAGTATGTACATGATATGCATTGTTATTGGTCTTTATGTGAAATTAGATTTTCCAATTTATTTGTCTAACGCTGACAAAGGTTATCTTAACGCTGATAAGTGTTATCGTGACGTTGTTAGCAACATGTTAGTTTTGTGGTTTTTGATCTAATTGTGCAGGCGTTGTTAGAATTGTACCTGATATGTGTGTAAACACACATCTTTTCTACCACTTAATTACAATAATAACCGGACCAAAACGTGTATTTCATGTCCTTTATGTCGGAATTATGCGTGGCTTGTGTTTTGTTGTGATTTAGGACGAAAAGGTGAAAAGTGGAGAAAACACGGGAATTCACGGGCATTTACGGACTTTTATTGAAGAAAAAGATGAAAGACGAAGTCAAGAAGTCAAGAGTGCAAAAAGAACGGAAGTCCAAGACCAATTCTGAAGATTTATCGAAGAAAAAGTCAAAAGTCGGAAGTTTACTTAAAGCCGAGGAACTCAAGTCTTATTTATCGAAGAATTAAAAGACGAGTCCAAAGAAATCCCGAGCCAAAAGTCATCAAAGTCCAAGATTAACAAAAAGATTAAGAAGGAAGGACTTAAGGGCGCAATTAAGAAGAAAGGAAGGAGGGGAGGAAGCTTCCTCTAACCATCCCCCTAATCACCTATAAATACTTCTCATTTTCATTTCATTTAGTTTTGTTGGCTAACTTGACAAATTAGCTCTTCCACTTTTATTTTATGCACTTTTAATTACTTGCACCTTTAATTACATGTCTTGCACTTTATTTACCATTTAATTTCAAGTAAGTTTTTCTTTTAATTCTCGCACCTTTACTTTATCTTGTTGATCTCATTCTACTTTTCTTTAATCTTTGATTTATATGCTTTTCGTCTTGTTTATTTGTTTAAAGATTTAATTTTTATGCTTTTGATTATTTTAAATCATTTATTTTCATAGCTTATTTTGTTTATTTTCAAGTTTATAAAGTTTTTAATAAAATTATTTTCGTATAAAAAGTTGTTTTTCGTAAAGCTTATCAATTTCTTGTTTTAAAAGTCTTTAAATTTCAGTTTAGTAGCTTATTTTCATACGGTTTACTTTAGGAATTTTGCCTTGTGCTTATTAGGATTATAGCTTATTTTTCTAGCTTATTTTTCATCCATTTCACTGTATTCCGATTGGTAAGATCGGAAGAGGGTTTTACATTCTGACCATAGCTCTTTGGCTTGGTCGGAAAAGGGTTATAAAATTCCGATCAGAGGAGTTTGTAGTATTCCGATCGTGGGTAAGGACAGTTATTCCGATCTGGACCATACTTCATATTCCGACGAGAAGCTTTGGTATTCCGATCAGTGTGATCATTGGGCATTCCGATCAGGTAAGTGGTGACAACATTCCGATTGGTGGTCCAGTCAACATTCCGATCGAGGTGCGTTAGGCATTCCGACCAGGGTTCCTTGTTTATTCCGATCAGGTTGTTAAGCAACATTCCGATCAAGGTGAGTTGGGTATTCCGATCATCATTCCGATCGGGGGTAAGTGCTTTATTCCGATAGTGTTACAATCAGAATATATTCCGATTGGACTTTTTTATTTTTCATGTTTTGCCTTGTTTAATTTTTAGCTTATGTTTTTATACTTTATCCATTTTTAATTCTCGTCACGTTTTAATTTTTGGTCATTTAATTAGTTTACTTTCCGTCACGTTTTTAAATATCGCACCTTTCTTTTAATTAGACTTAGATTTATTTTGAACGCCATTTTACTTAAATTGTTTCGCATTTTAAATACACTACAACGACAACCTTTTTGTTTCACCAAAATAAAACTGAGTCACATAGAGAACCTAGATCAATTCGATTAGACATACTTCAACGAATCTTTTTAATTAGGTAAAACCTAGTTATTAAATGGCGCCGCTGCCGACTCTTTTCGTAAAGATTAACGGTTTTCTGTGAGAGACGCATTGCTTTTTGGGATCCGTTCACTTGTGAACGTTATTTTTCTTGCATAAAAAATTCAAAAAATCATAAAAATTAAAAATTGATAAAAATACATAAAAATTAAAAATTTCAAAAATCCAAAAAGATTTTATCTTTATTGTGTATATATATATTGTCTTTGTGTTTGGTTTCTTTTTTGTTTGCATTTTCAGGTGTATGCGTACTAGATCTTCTAATTATCAAGAGCCGGAGACTCAAGAAGATTTAGCTATGTCAGGTGTAAACAACAATAATCCACCGCACCATAATAATAACAACAATGTTCTTCCACAGCCCGATCTTCGGACCATGGAGGAGCTTTGTCAACCTACCATGTTTGGACGAGGAGGACCGATTGCGCCGATGCAAATCAACGCTCCTGAGTTTTCGTTGAAGCACCACATGATTCAGCAAGTACAAACTAACCCATTCCGTGGATTGCCTGATGATGATGCCAACAAACACCTCGACAAGTTCATTACAATCACCCAAAGCATGAAGTTGGCTGGTGCCACAATGGATGAACTTCGCCTACAACTCTTTCCACATACTTTATTACATCATGCCGAGAAATGGTTTGATCGTCTCCCGAAGAATTATATTCACACTTGGGATGACATGACTCAACGCTTTTTGTCGCGCTACTTTCCACCATCCATGGTCACGAGCCTTCGCAATCAAATCAGCGGTTTCATGTAAGACCCTGATGAATCTCTTTTTGATGCTTGGGAGAGATATAATGTCTTGATCGATAGATGTCCAAATCACAACATGCTCCCTGTGACCTTAATAGACACTTTCTACAACGGTTTGACTTTTCGTGATCGGGTTACGATTAATGCAGCCGCCGGTGGCACATTCATGAAAAGGAGACCCGAGGAGTGTAGAGAGCTAATTGAGAACATGACTACTCACCACAAAAACTGGGATTCCTCCGCTTCTTCAAGGAACAATCCGAGAGTCAATGTTTCCTCCACTTCAGCAAACCCTGATATGACCGAACTCACCCGTGTGTTGACCGAAATGAGCAGAAGTATGCAACTCTTAGCTTCAAATCAACAACAACAACAAGTTAAAGCTGTTGCTACTCCTTGTGAAACATGCGGCGGTCCTCACTCATACACCGATTGTCCTTCGACTCAAGGGAATCCGGAAAATGTGTATGCAGCTTATGGTAATTATTCACCGGAAAATTACCAAGCTCGACCTCAAAGGGGATAGAAATCTGCTGAGTTACCGATCAAACAACTACCTTTCACCTGGTTTTTCTCCTCAAAACCAAAACCCCGCCAACAACTACAATAGAAGCAACCAAATCCCACCAAGAGCTTCTAATCCTTATCACCCACCCGCCCAACAAACCCCATGATACAAGGTTTTGCAATGGGTTCAAAATATTTTTCTCGGAATCCTCTCGAATTGATCTCAGTTTAAAGTGGAATGATGGAATGATTTGTTCTTGGTGACAAAAAGTGGATTTGGTTTTCTACTCTAAATAAATGAAGTAAATAAAGATTAAAGACAGAAACAGTATATCAAAAACAATTAAATGATAAAGCTGAAAAAATACCCTTACTGAAAATGACCTATGCGGAATGTAAGTCTAAACGGAATAAAGTGCTATTCGGAAAGTTCCTCTATTCGGAATGTAAAGCTCTTAAACGGAAAATTTGCTTATGCGGAAAATAAAACCTATTCGGAATATAAATGCCTATGCGGAAAATTCAGACTATTCGGAAAAAGATGCTATGCGGAAAGAGAAACCCTATTCGGAAAAATTACCTTTATGCGGAAAACATGGCTTATGCGGAATGTAAAACTCTATTCGGAAAAACTTGCTTATTCGGAAAACATACCCTATGCGGAAAAACACACCTATGCGGAAAAAGGATGCTATTCGGAAAGAGAAACCCTATTCGGAATAATGCTCTTATGCGGAAAATTAAGGCTATGCGGAATATGTAAGCTATGCGGAATATGTAAAATATTCTGAGTAAAGGAAATGTAAACACCCCTATTCGGAATATCCAGAATTCCGAATAAGGGAAATGGGAACTAGTCTATTCGGAATAAAAAGTTCAATTCGGAAAGTCTGGGAACGAAGAACAGAAACAGTAGCAGTAAAAACAGGGGAACCGGTTTTAAATCCAAATCGACTCTAATACTCAAAAAGGTTTTACCAAACTAACCAATAATCATTAACATACCAAAAGAAACAAATCCCACCAATAAAAACACTAAATCAACAACTTTTTAAAATCAAACTTGAATCAAATAAGAAACTTAAAAACTTGCAATAAAAATGGAGATGAACAAGATGAATGAAAAGATGGAATAGATTGATTAATGGAAGAGTAACAAGGGTAATGATTAAGGATTACAAGATTTGAAAAAGAGAATGAAAAATCACCAAACACCCTAATGGTGTTGGTGAAGCTACGAACCAAGAACTGGGAAAAAGGAAAAATGAACTAACTCCCTAAAATGTGAAGGGAGAGATCTATTTATAGTCCTAGTGGTTGGTTGGTGAGTGGGCTTTCTCCCTTTCTTCTTGTCTTCTCGTCTTTTCAGAAAAGTTGACGTTTTCGATTCTGATTCGGGATTTGTTGTCGATTAAATCCAACTCGTCTTTTAATTTCTTCGTTAAATAGACTTGAGTTTCTTCGACTTATGTAAATCTTCCGTCTTTGGTCCTTTTCTTCGATAAATCTTCGAATAGGCCCAGTGACTTCAAATCTTTTGCATCTCTTGGACAATAGACTTCGTCTTCAGTCTTTTTCCTTGATAAAACCCGTGAAATCCCATGTTTTCTTTAATATTCATCCGGTTAGCTCTGAAATCACAATAAACACAAAAACCACGCATAATTCCAAACAAATGATATTAAATACGTGTTTTGGTCTTGTTTTAGCCAGAATTAAGTGGTAAAAGGATGGGTGTTTACACACCTATCAAATCCCCTACACTTAACCATTGCCATGCCCTCATGCAATGCTTAGTGATAAAGCAATTTTACATTTTTCTCATAATCAATCAACCTTGGCCTTATTTAAATTCTACTAAACAACAATTAAAATACTAAGAGAACTTAAAACTCTAAAATAAACAAAAGGATTGAAATAACTTGTAAAGAAATCAAGGACTTACATTAGGGCTTTGGTGTTGCGAAAATTTATCACCCTCAAGTTTCACGTTCCCCAAACTAAGCTTGAAAACGAGATCATTGTTATTATAAGTTAGTAAATCAAACACTTACACACATGGCTTAATTAAATGCTTAAACTCCCTTATTCCTAGTTGTATCTCTTATATTTTATTTTTGTCTTAGAATGATCATGAAGATGCATTTTTGGACTTATTTCGATAGTTTATTAAGGCTGAAAGCAAAGTAGGACGATTTGATCAATAGTTAGCTAAAGGACAAAATCTCTTAAAACTGCTTCTCGGGATATCAAAAAGTTCATATCTTGGCATAACTTGGTTCACGATTTGAGACCTTTCTCGGGCCGATATTTGGCATGTACTTCATACTTCATATCTTCGAGAGACGTTCTTGAGATAATGGTCTTCTCATCATAATAGAGTTTCTTCACTTGGAGACTTTTGAGGGGTACTCCAACTTTGTTGACCACGACTTCATGATTATTTCTTCAATCTCTAATTGGGATTTTGAGATACAACGATCCGCCTCCTTTTCGGACTTGGATCTATTTATCCTCATACCTTGTTAGGGTCTTTTCGGATAGACTTCTCCATGATCTTTATGGGAGTTGATTGCTTTTCGTCGTGAGTCTTGATCCTTCATATTGACTTTAGGAATAATGCTTTTCACATCACTTTGGATCTTCAGCAATAAAATTGAATCCTCATGCCTTGTTAGGGCCTTTTCGGACTCGCCAATCTTCGCGCCCCGCTTCATAAGTTATGCCTTGGCTATGAACTCTTATCATTACCGAGCAACTTTTAAACGATCTTGGGCTAGAAGCTAAGTAACTTTTCAAATTGTAAGACCTTACTTATTGCAGATAAATTATTAGCAAGTGATGGGAGAATAGGCAAATAATTACACTAAGTGAGCTTGCGCAAGAATACCGACTTATAATTGACTCTATCATTTCTCGTCCTCCACAATTTAAAATCTCAAATAATGAGACTCGTGGATACTTAGCCTAATAAACCGATTAAGGTCTACATGGTTAAGGATACTAGCTAGAATAAACTTGGATAAGTCTATTCGGGTTGAGTCAAAATAAACGCAACGGGCCTAATATGTCAAAGATTTCTAAACCAGCTACACCACTTTATTAATATTTTTGACTTCATTGCGGGATATATACATATGAAAGCAACGATAAAAATTTAAAAATTACGACTAAATGGCCAAAGTTAATAAAAAATTTGAAAAATGTTGAAAAATAGGATTTTCCGGTTAAATGAAGGCATTTTCATGGAAAAGTCCACTTAAAACTTCGATAGAAGTCTCCCCTACACTTAAGATAAACATTGTCCTCAATGTTTAAGCGTGTGGGAAGAGTCTCCCCTACACTTATGACATTGTGTACGTTGGTTAACTCGAGTTAAGGAAGAGACGACTAAAGTGATCAATTTCAAATGTGAGTATGAAGAAAATTGAATCACGATAGTTGAGAGATAGAACCGGATTTTGGATAACACGGGAGCACGGTTCTTCAAAGATTTCCAAGATTGCAGTTATCCCTGTAATCACATCACCACACAAACACAAATGACCAAAATAGGTCCTCCCCTACACTTAGGGGGTTAAAGGGATAGATACTCGGGTTGCCTCCCGAGAAGCGCTTGTTTTTGATAACCGAGTCACGAGCCTGACTCGACCCAAATTCAGTTCATGGGGAACGTGGTGAGGGATGGAATCACCTCCTGAGAGGTGTCCTCACCAAAGTACAACTTCACTCGTTGGCCATTCACCTTAAAATTTGGTCCATTAGGTTGAGCGAGCTCGAGAGTACCATATGGAAAAATTTGGGCGATGGTGAATGGGCCGGACCAACGAGATTTGAGCTTGCCCGAAAAGATTTTCAACCGAGAGTTAAAAAGTAAGACTTTGTCTCCAACATGGAACTCTCGGTTTTTGATCTTGGAGTCGTGAATGAGCTTAGTTCTTTCCTTATAGATCAAAGAATTTTCATAAGCCTCATTACGGAGTTCATTCAGCTCATTGAGTTGGATCTTGCGTAGGTCACCGGCTTTGTTTATATCAAAATTAGCCCACTTCAAGGCCCAATAAGCCTTGTGCTCCAACTCAATGGGGAGGTGGCACGCTTTCCCGTACACAAGACAATAAGGCGTACAGCCGATCGGGGTCTTGTAAGCAGTACGGAAAGCCCACAAAGCATCATCAAGTTTATCAGCCCATGCGGCACGATGCTCTCCCACGGTTCTTTCCAGAATTCGCTTAAGACCTCGGTTGGATATTTCAGCCTGGCCATTAGTTTGTGGGTGGTAGGCTGTGGAAAGACGATGATTTACACCATACTTAGCCATGACTCTTGCGAATTGGTCATTGCAGAAATGAGTCCCACGATCACTAATAATGGCGCGAGGCACACCGAATCTAGCGAAAAGAGCTTTCAAAAAGTTACAAACCACCCTTGCGTCATTAGTAGGCAAAGCTTTGGCTTCAACCCACTTTGAAACGTAGTCAACGGCTACAAGGATGTATTTGTTTCCTTTAGAAGATGGGAATGGCCCCATAAAGTCGATACCCCAAACATCAAAGATTTCACATTCCTGTATGAAATTCTGAGGCATCTCGTCTTTATGTGTGATTTTGCCTTGCTTTTGGCAAACATCACATCGTTTAACCATATCGTGAGCGTCATGATAAATGGAGGGCCAATAAAATCCCGAATCAAACACTTTTTTAGCGGTGTAATTGGGACCAAAGTGACCACCGGTGGGTCCTTTGTGGCAAGCATCAAGGATTTCAAACGCTGCCGGTCCATCAACACATCAGCGGATAATCAAGTCGGCACATTGTTTGAATAGGTAAGGGTCGTCCCAAAAGTAAGTCTTGATGTCGGTGAAGAACTTTTTCTTTTGTTGGGACGTCAACCCTTCCTTGAGAATTCCACCCGCCAAGTAGTTTGCAAAGTCCGCAAACCACGGGGTTTCATTCGGCTTCGAGTTTATAGACATTAAGGTCTCCAAGGGGAAAGAATCATTGATTTCTTTGTTCGGATGATCCCCTTGGTAAGGATCCTCAAGTCTGCTAAGATGATCCGCGGCTAGGTTTTCTGCTCCTTTTTTATCGCGAATTTCGATTTTAAATTCCTGGAGCAGCAAAACCCAGCGAAGAAGTCTTGGTTTGGAATCTTGCTTTGTCAACAAGTACTTCAGCGCGGAATGATCGGTATACACGATGGTGGTGGAAAGGACAAGATAGGGGCGGAATTTTTCAAAAGCATAGACAACAGCTAAAAGCTCTTTTTCGGTTGTCGTATAATGCAATTGTGCCCCAGTCATTGTCTTGCTAGCGTAATGGATCGGTTGGAAGTGTTTGTTCACTCTTTGTCCCAGAACCGCTCCAATAGCAAAATCACTAGCATCGCACATCAACTCAAAGGGTAGCTCCCAATTAGAGGTAACCAAGACGGGTGCCTTAGTTAGCTTATCCTTAAGTGAGTTGAAGGCTTCAAGACACTCTTTGGAAAAGATAAAAGGAGTATCTTTTTCCAAGAGGTGGGTCATCGGGCGAGCGATTTGAGAAAAATCTTTAATGAATCGACGATAGAAGCCCGCATGACCCAAGAAACTTCTCACACCCTTCACAGTTGAAGGTGGAGGCAACTTTGCGATAACATCGACTTTAGCACGGTCTACTTCAAGACCGGCTTTCGAGATCTTATGTCCAAGCACGATGCCTTCTTTTACCATAAAATGGCATTTTTCCCAATTTAGAACTAGGCGAGTGTCTTCGCACCGCTTGAGCATACGTTCCAAATTGGCAAGGCAAGAAGAGAAAGAATCCCCGAAGACCGAGAAATCGTCCATGAAGACTTCCATGGTTTGTTCAACCATGTCATGGAAGATAGCTAACATACACCTTTGGAAAGTCCCGGGCGCATTACATAAGCCAAAATGCATTCTTTTGTAAGCAAAAGTGCCATAGGGACAAGTGAATGTAGTCTTCTCTTGATCTTGGGGATCGATGGGTATTTGGAAATAACCCGAGAAACCATCAAGAAAGCAGTAATATTCATTACCCGCTAATCGTTCAAGCATTTGGTCCATGAAAGGTAGAGGGAAATGATCCTTTCTCGTGGCATCATTGAGTTTGCGGTAGTCTATACAAACTCTCCACCCAGTAACGAGACGAGTGGGAATCAACTCGTTGTGTTCATTGGGAACAACGGTTATTCCGCCCTTCTTGGGCACACAATGGATTGGACTAATCCATGGTGAATCCGAAATAGGGTAAATCATACCCGCATCAAGAAGTTTGATAACCTCTGTTTTGATGACTTCATGGATTTTTGGATTCACCCTTCGTTGGCTTTGAATTGTGGGCTTAAAGTCGTCCTTCATGAGAATTTTGTGTGTGCAGAAGTGAGGATCAATTCCACGAATATCCGAAATCTTCCAAGCGATAGCCTTCTTATGATCCTTCAACACAGCGACAAGTCGAGCTTTCTCTTCATCCTTCAAATCCTTAGCAATGATGACTGGCGACTTCTTCTCTTCTTCGAGGAATACATACTCAAGATGGGGCGGCAACTCCTTAAGTTCCAAATCCGGAGGATTTTCGACGGGAGGCGTATTCGAAGTCGGAGTCTCGATAGCAATAACAGTGGGAGATGGAGGGGAAGGATTGTCTTCTCTGAGGAGGTTTGCAATGAAACTGAGATCGTCATCCCAATTGGCAGTAGAATCGTCATTGTCTTGCTTCACATCTTCCAAGGTGGCTTCCAAATCTTTCCAAAGGAAATCACTTTCTCCAAATAGAGATAGTGATGAGTCGATAGAGGAGACGGTCTCAACATTGGGAAGAGAGGTAGGAATATTTTTACAAGCATCCTTGAAGTGTTCTTCACAAGCCTCATCAAGAACGTCAATACAATTAACACTCTCGTAAGAATAAGGCTGTTTAGAAAGCTTTCCCATGTTGAAGACTACTTTATCGTCACCCACTCTCATGATAAGCTCACCGGCTTCAACATCAATGAGAGTGCGACCGGTCCTCAAGAATGGACGACCAACAATGAGTGGCACACGGGGGTCCATCTCGTAGTCGACGACAACAAAATCAGCAGGGAAGGTGAATTTGTCGACTCCTACAATGACGTCTTCGGCTATTCCCACTGGATAAGCAACCGTACGGTTGGCCAATTCCAAAGTCATTTTAGTAGGGACAAGCTCGGGGAGAGATAATTGCTTCCAAACACTTAGAGGCATGAGATTTATACTAGCACCTAGATCGGCTAGGGCCATGCAATTCTCTACTCCCGGGAAATTGCAAGGGATAAGAAAACGACCCGGATCACCAAGCTTGATTGGCAATTTTCTTAAGAGCACTGCAGAGCAGTTCTCATTAAGTTGGGTTTTGGCAATATCGAGGAGCTTTTCCTTGTCGCTCAGAAGATCTTTAAACATTTTGGCATACTTGGGCATGTGAGCGAGAGCCTCAGCGAAGGAGATATTGAAATTCAGTTTTTTGAACATTTTTAGGAAATTCGAAACCTGAATATCATCCTTGCTCTTTTGCTTCTCTTTCCTCAACCTAGATGGATAAGGTATATTGGATGAAGAAGAAGGCTTAAGGGGAATAGGGTCACTCACAACCACGGGTGGAGGAGGGGTAGAAAGAAGAGGTGGAGAGATTGGGGAAGGAGAAGGATGAGGAATAGGAGCAAGCGACTCGTTTTCCTTAGTCACAATCACCGGTGAAGGTATAGGAAGCTCGGGTTCCTTGGTACATTTGCCACTTCGAGTGGTGATTGCTTTCATCTCCCCTCTTGGGTTCGCAACGGTGTTACTCGGAAGAGTACCCGAAGAAGAGGGTTGACTACTTTGGAAGAAACTAGCCATCATGTTCCTCAGATCATTAGTTTGGCTATCTAACGTATTTCTCATATCTGCTCTCAAGTCGTTTCCTTGCTTGACCAAATCTGCTTTCAAGTTACGCACTTCCTGCTGGAGATTTTCCACTATCACATCATTGGTTCTCATGTAGGTTGCGACCTCTTGGTGTAGTGCAGTGGTGGTTTGGTTGGAAGGAGCATTGTATGCAGGTGGTTGGTAAGCTGGTTGTTGGTAGACTTGATTGTTACGTTGAGGCGGTTGTTGCTGCTTGTGAGGTGGGATGTATGGTTGTCGAGGTTGTTGTTGTTGAGGAGGGCGATTAAGGTTTTGTTGTTGGTTTTGGTTGGCAGGAGGGAAACCAGGTGGTGAAAGATAGTTGTTGCTGCGGTAGCTAAGCAAGTTACGGTCACCTTGAGGTCTAGCTTGATAAGCAGGTTGAGGATAGGTGCCATATGCCGCATTCACATTCTCAGCAGGGTAGTCTTGGGTGGCGGTACAAGATGTGTAAGAGTGAGGACCACCGCATATCTCACAAGGTTGGCTGACAGCATTCGCTTGAGCGTTTTTGGCGTTGTTGCTGTTGTTGTTGCTGACGGTGTGGGTGACAAGCGATTCAAGAAGTGTAGTAAGTTTATCTAATCGCTTGTCGCTGTCACTAGTGCTAGCACTAGAGACATTGGTCCGAACACTCTTGGTTTGCACACGAGACTTATTCTCAATGATGTCCCAAGCAGCATTGGAAGTCTTAGCCAATAGATTACCCCCCGAGGCACTGTTCAGTGAATCTTGGTCACTCATGCTTAAACCATTGTAAAAAGTATTGATTTGATGTACTTTGGTAAAACCATGTTGTGGGCATTTTCGTAAAAGATCTTTGAAACGATCCCAAGATTCACTGAACGACTCATCGTACTTTTGTTCAAAATTTATGATTTCATTCCGCAAAGCGGTAGTACGAGAGGGTGGAAAAAAGTAATTTATGAACTTAGTTTCCAAATCCGTCCACGAGAGAATACTCTGTGGCGGTTCCTTAGCAAGCCAATGCCGGACTTGTCCCTCTAAAGAAAAGGGAAAAAGTTGTAACCTTATAACCTCCTGTGGAACCCCATTGAACTTGACCGTGTTGGTGAGTTGTAGAAATCTCTTGATGTGGTCGTGTGGATCATCAATGGTTCGTCCCAAGAATGGCTGAGCGGAGACCATCTTGATAAAGCCTGACTTTAGCTCGAAATTGTTGGCGGCAATTGGAGGTATAACAATTGGGTCCGTGTTGCCATCGACATGAGCTTGCAGCAATTCAATCATCGAGCGATTATCCGGAAGGGGCTCATTGTTGTTATTGATCATGTTGTTGAAAGGTGGGTTGTTGTTGTTATTATTGTTTGGAGGTGGTACACCGGCCATGTCTAAGTGATCGAGAGGCTCGGGCTCTTGATAAGACGTGGATCGAGTGCGCATACACCTGCAAAAGAACGAACAAAGAAAAACAAAGCAAAAATATTTTTGTTTTTTTATGTTTTTTATTTTTTTAGGATTTTTGAGAATTTTATATTTTTTAGGATTTTTGAAAATTTTTGTGAAAAAGTAACGTTCACGGGGAACGGATCCCAAAATCCAAATTCTCACAAAAAACTTTTGATCTTAACGAGAAGAGCCGGCAGCGGCGCCATTTGATACAAGGTTTTGCAATGGGTTCAAAATATTTTTCTCGGAATCCTCTCGAATTGATCTCAGTTTAAAGTGGAATGATTTGTTCTTGGTGACAAAAAGTGGATTTGGTTTTCTACTCTAAATAAATGAAGTAAATAAAGATTAAAGACAGAAACAGTATATCAAAAACAATTAAATGATAAAGCTGAAAAAATACCCTTACTGAAAATGACCTATGCGGAATGTAAGTCTAAACGGAATAAAGTGCTATTCGGAAAGTTCCTCTATTCGGAATGTAAAGCTCTTAAACGGAAAATTTGCTTATGCGGAAAATAAAACCTATTCGGAATATAAATGCCTATGCGGAAAATTCAGACTATTCGGAAAAAGATGCTATGCGGAAAGAGAAACCCTATTCGGAAAAATTACCTTTATGCGGAAAACATGGCTTATGCGGAATGTAAAACTCTATTCGGAAAAACTTGCTTATTCGGAAAACATACCCTATGCGGAAAAACACACCTATGCGGAAAAAGGATGCTATTCGGAAAGAGAAACCCTATTCGGAATAATGCTCTTATGCGGAAAATTAAGGCTATGCGGAATATGAAGCTATGCGGAATATGTAAAATATTCCGAGTAAAGGAAATGTAAACACCCCTATTCGGAATATCCAGAATTCCGAATAAGGGAAATGGGAACTAGTCTATTCGGAATAAAAAGTTCAATACGGAAAGTCTGGGAACGAAGAACAGAAACAGTAGCAGTAAAAACAGGGGAACCGGTTTTAAATCCAAATCGACTCCAATACTCAAAAAGGTTTTACCAAACTAACCAATAATCATTAACATACCAAAAGAAACAAATCCCACCAATAAAAACACTAAATCAACAACTTTTTAAAATCAAACTTGAATCAAATAAGAAACTTAAAAACTTGCAATAAAAATGGAGATGAACAAGATGAATGAAAAGATGGAATAGATTGATTAATGGAAGAGTAACAAGGGTAATGATTAAGGATTACAAGATTTGAAAAAGAGAATGAAAAATCACCAAACACCCTAATGGTGTTGGTGAAGCTACGAACCAAGAACTGGGAAAAAGGAAAAATGAACTAACTCCCTAAAATGTGAAGGGAGAGATCTATTTATAGTCCTAGTGGTTGGTTGGTGAGTGGGCTTTCTCCCTTTCTTCTTGTCTTCTCGTCTTTTCAGAAAAGTTGACGTTTTCGATTCTGATTCGGGATTTGTTGTCGATTAAATCCAACTCGTCTTTTAATTTCTTCGTTAAATAGACTTGAGTTTCTTCGACTTATGTAAATCTTCCGTCTTTGGTCCTTTTCTTCGATAAATCTTCGAATAGGCCCAGTGACTTCAAATCTTTTGCATCTCTTGGACAATAGACTTCGTCTTCAGTCTTTTTCCTTGATAAAACCCGTGCAATCCCATGTTTTCTTTAATATTCATCCGGTTAGCTCTGAAATCATAATAAACATAAAAACCACGCATAATTCCAAACAAATGATATTAAATACGTGTTTTGGTCTTGTTTTAGCCAGAATTAAGTGGTAAAAGGATGGGTGTTTACACACCTATCACCCCACCCAGTAATCCATATGTTGAGGCCATCATGAGAACCCAAGGTGAGCAAATCAAGAATTTGCAGAGCCAAATTATCAATCTTAAAGGAGATATTACCAAGCAAGGAAATGAGATAAGATCCGAGCTTCGAGATAATATTCAATCCTCCTTTAGCAATCAAACCAATGATTTGAAGAATATGCTTGCTAGTTTCTTGCCCGCCGCTCAACCTTCTTCTTCGAGTTCTCTACCTTCAAACACCGTCACCAATCCGCGAGCGAATGTGAGTGCTATAACTACTCGTAGTAGAGTCACCATCGTAGGACCACCAATCCCACCACCATCATCTACACCAATTCCACCACCATTTATCCCTACTCCTCCTACACCTAGTATTAGTGCACCATTACCGTCTCCGCCTCGACGTGATGAAGTTCCCACGAATGACCCTTCAACATCTCAACCTTTACCTACACCTGCACCTTCACCACCCAAACCCAATATCCCTTATCCCTCTCGTTTAGGCAAGACCAAAATGCTAACTAAGGAGGACTCCGAAGTGACACGCTATGTGAGGATGATTTCTCAAATGAACTTCAACATTAGCTTTCTTGAAGCACTTGTCCACATGCCCAAATTTGTTAAAGCATTTAAGGAATTGCTTAACAAGAAGGAGAAGCTGATTGAACTCGCCAACACACGTTTAAATGAAAACTGCTCTGCAGTTATTCTTAAAGAACTTCCGGAAAAGCTTGGAGATCCCGGTCATTTTGTGTTGCCTTGCGTGTTCAACAAAACTGAAGAATTTACTGCCCTTGCTGATCTCGGGGCTAGTATTAATTTGATGCCATTGAGTGTTTGGAAAACACTATCATTGCCCGACCTCACACCAACAAAGATGACTCTTGAACTTGCTAATCGCACTCTCGCTTACCCCGTTGGTATAGCCGAAGAAGTGTTCATAAAAGTTGGCACATTTACTTTCCCGGTCGATTTTGTCGTTGTTGATTATGAAATGGACCCTCGTATTCCTTTAATACTTGGTCGGCCATTCTTGAGAACCGGACGAGCTTTAGTGGATGTGGCCGAAGGTGAGTTAATCTTAAGAGTCGGGGATGATGCACAAATTTTCAAAATGGGGAAGCTTACAGGCAAATCCTTTGGAGGACGAGAATCAGTGAATATGATTAATGTGCATGATGACTTCGTTGTCTACGACAATCCTCTATTCGACTCTTGCATCGATAATCCACTTTTTCAAGATGATGTGGATGATTCTCGCCCCAATTTGGACCTTTCTCCCATTTATGATTCGCCACCGGTCTTTGATGCTTATGATGATGATTCTAGCTCAGATTCGGATGATTATGATGACCTTACTTCTGAGTATTCCGAGTTACCCACGTATGATGATTTCGATGAGGCAGATACTCTTTCGAGCGGTTCTTCACATGATGAAGATCCTCCGCCATCACTCGATCCTACTTTGGACGATTACTCATTCGAAGAAGACTTCTCTATGTTTCTCAACACTTACTTCCCTCATGAGAGTGATGCACCTCCTTTGGACTTTGAAGATTATCGTCTTGATCCTACTTTGGATTTGAAGCACATTCTTTCAAAGGAGAAGAAACCGGTCGACGCCAATATCCGCAGCACGTATGAGTTAAAACCTCTTTGTCCCACTTCTGAGGACGAGGTTGTGCTTCTTCGCGGATCGTCTTCACACTCTGCTGAGCCTGAGTGCTATTTTCTCTTAAAGGAAAAGGTGTTCGACCACAGTATTGCAATTTTTAAGCCATCTCAGTATCCACCTGATGAAATAAAAGGAAAAATCTTTGGAACTTATGGAAATCTGCTTGCACCTCTTCAACATTGCTTCCACCATGCTCCATCGCTGCTTAAGGGAACCTTGCCTACTCTTCTTTGGCTTGCCTTGTTCGCCTTAAGCCTATGCTACTTGACAGACGAAAATTATGTCTTTGATCCTGGTGGATATGTTTCATGCTTCTTCCGTTGATGATCAAGGTCGAGTCAGGCTAATGACTCGGTTAACAAAAATCAAGCGCTTCTTGGGAGGCAACCCATGCATCTATCTTTTCGCTTTCTTTATCATAAGTGTAGGGGAGACCCGTTGGTGTTTCTCTCTCCTCTCTTCTATTAATCAGGGATTCGAGCTTCAATGATCCACTCTTGATGATTCTTGACGACCCGTGATTCCGTGTTCTACTTCTTCCTAGTTTTATCCTAAACTCTTTTCGATTCACTATTTTATATTTTCTCAATATTAAAATAGGAATCTCGTTAGTTGTCCTTTCCTTAGCAAGATTTAAACTACGTGTACAATGTCCTAAGTGTAGGGGAGTTTACTCCCACATGCTTAAACATTGAGGACAATGTTTATGTTAAGTGTAGGGGGGACTTCTATCGAAGTTAAGTGGCCTTTTCCTTGTATTTGTCCTCATTTTAACCGGAAAATCAATTTTTTCGGCATTTTTCAAAATTTTTGATCTATTTTGGCCTTTTAGTTTATCCCTTTGTATAGTTATTTTCTTTCATTGCTAGAATAAATCTTTGAATAAGTGGTTTTTATTTTCAAACGTTGTGAATCTTTTGACTCAACCCGAGTTTACTTATCTAAGTTACTCTAGCTAGTATCCTTAACATGTTTAAGTCAAGTTTTGCTAGGCTTTTATATAGGGAGCTATAAAACGCGAAAGTCTTAACTCTCACGGGTTAAGAACAAGAACTTTTCGCAAGTTCCTATCATTGATCCTAGAGAGTCGTTTATCAAGGGAACTTTAAAACGCGATTTCTAAACTTGAAAAAGTCTAAGAATTTGCAAGATCCTATAGGCGACTCGAAAACCCAAAACTTTGATTTAATAGGCTAAGCATCCAGGAGTCTCATTCAATGAGATTTTAAATTGTGGAGAACGAGAGATGATAGAGCCAATTATAAGTCCGGTATTCTTTCGTGAATTTATGTAAGTTAATTATGAGCCTATTCTCCCATAGCTTGCTAAATAATTTATCTGCTAATAAATAAGGTTGTACGATTTAAAAGGTTAGTTAGCTTCTAGCCCAAGATCGTTTAAAAGTTGCTCGGTATGGATTAGATTTCATAGCCAAGGCATAACTTATTGAAGCGAGATGCGAAGATTGGCGAGTCCGAAAAGGCCCTAACAAGGCATGAGGGCTATATTTTCTTGCTAAAGATCCAAAAGTGATGTGAAGAATCATTTATCGAAAATCAATATGAAGGATCGAGACACACGACGTAAAGCAAAAACTCCCCAAAAGTCATGGAGAAGTATATCCGAAAAGACCCTAACAAGGTATGATTATAAATAGATCCAAGTCATAAAAGGAGGCGGATCGTTGTATATCAAAATCCAAAATAAATATTGGAGAAAAATGAAGAAGTCGTGGTCCAAGTATGAATCTCTCAAAAAGTTCAAGTGAAGAAATTCCAACTATGAAGAGAAGACCATTATTTCATGAACGTCTCTCAAGGTCTGAAGTATGAAGTCGCTGCCAAATATCGGTCCGAGAAAGGTCTCAAATCGCGAAGCGAGTTATGCCAAGATATGAACTTTATGAGGTCCCGAGAAGCAGTTTTAAAAGATTTTGTCCTTTAGCTAACTATTGATTAAATCGTTCACTTTATTTTCAGACTTAATAACTATCGAAATAAGTCAAAAATGCATCTTCGTGATCATTCAAGACAATAATAAAATATAAGAGATACACCTAGGAATAAGGGAGTCTAAGTGAGTAATTGGCCCACATGAGTTCGTGATAGTTTACTAACTTATAATAACAATGATCTCGTTTTTAAGCTTGGTTTGGAGAAAGTGAAAACTTAAGGATGATGATTATTCATGACATTTCCAAAACCCAAGGTATGCTTTTTGATTTCTTTACTTTTAATGTTTATAATTTTCTATCTCTTTAATAAAGGCCAACGTGGATTGATTATGATGAAAAATGTAAACGTGCTTTGTAACTAATGCATTGCATGAGGACATTGCAATGGTCAAGTATAGGGGATTTGATATGTGTGTAAACACACATCTTTTCTACCACTTAATTACAATAATAACCGGACCAAAACGTGTATTTCATGTCCTTTATGTCGGAATTATGCGTGGTTTGTGTTTTTGTTGTGATTTAGGACGAAAAGGTGAAAAGTGGAGAAAACACGGGAATTCACGGGCATTTACGGACTTTTATTGAAGAAAAAGATGAAAGACGAAGTCAAGAAGTCAAGAGTGCAAAAAGAACGGAAGTCCAAGACCAATTCTGAAGATTTATCGAAGAAAAAGTCAAAACTCAGAAGTTTACTTAAAGCCGAGGAACTCAAGTCTTATTTATCGAAGAATTAAAAGACGAGTCCAAAGAAATCCCGAGCCAAAAGTCATCAAAGTCCAAGATTAACAAAAAGATTAAGAAGGAAGGACTTAAGGGCGCAATTAAGAAGAAAGGAAGGAGGGGAGGAAGCGTCCTCTAACCACCCCCCTAATCACCTATAAATACTTCTCATTTTCATTTCATTTAGTTTTGTTGGCTAACTTGACAAATTAGCTCTTTCACTTTTATTTTATGCACTTTTAATTACTTGCACCTTTAATTACATGTCTTGCACTTTATTTACTATTTAATTTCAAGTAAGTTTTTCTTTTAATTCTCGCACCTTTACTTTATCTTGTTGATCTCATTCTACTTTTCTTTAATCTTTGATTTATATGCTTTTCGTCTTGTTTATTTGTTTAAAGATTTCATTTTTATGCTTTTGATTGTTTTAAATCATTTATTTTCATAGCTTATTTTGTTTATTTTCAAGTTTATAAAGTTTTTAATAAAATTATTTTCGTATAAAAAGTTGTTTTTCGTAAATCTTATCAATTTCTTGTTTTAAAAGTCTTTAAATTTCAGTTTAGTAGCTTATTTTCATACGGTTTACTTTAGGAATTTCGTCTTGTGCTTATTAGGATTATAGCTTATTTTTCTAGCTTATTTTTCATCCATTTCACTGTATTCCGATTGGTAAGATCGGAAGAGGGTTTTACATTCTGACCATAGCTCTTTGGCTTGGTCAGAAAAGGGTTATAACATTCCGATCAGAGGAGTTTGTAGTATTCCGATCGTGGGTAAGGACAGTTATTCCGATCTGGACCTTACTTCATATTCCGACGAGAAGCTTTGGTATTCTGATCAGTGTGATCATTGGGCATTCCGATCAGGTAAGTGGTGACAACATTCCGATTGGTGGTCCAGTCAACATTCCGATCGAGGTGCGTTAGGCATTCCGACCAGGGTTCCTTGTTTATTCCGATCAGGTTGTTAAGCAACATTCCGATCAAGGTGAGTTGGGTATTCCGATCATCATTCTGATCGGGGGTAAGTGCTTTATTCCGATAGTGTTACGATCGGAATATATTCCGATTGGACTTGTTTATTTTTCATGTTTTGCCTTGTTTAATTTTTAGCTTATGTTTTTATACTTTGTCCATTTTTAATTCTTGTCACGTTTTAATTTTTGGTCATTTAATTAGTTTACTTTCCGTCACGTTTTTAAATATCGCACCTTTCTTTTAATTAGACTTAGATTTATTTTGAATGCCATTTTACTTAAATTGTTTTGCATTTTAAATATACTACAACGACAACCTTTTTGTTTCACCAAAATAAAACTGAGTCACATAGAGAACCTAGATCAATTCGATTAGACATACTTCAACGAATCTTTTTAATTAGGTAAAACCTAGTTATTAGTACCATTGGATACAGAGTTGCTTATGGATTCTTGGAGCCTTATTGGAGCATGTTTCAATTTATGGATGATGGTTGGAATATTTATATTCCTATCTTGACATAAATTTTTATTTACATGCATATTATTTGGCAACTTCTGTATCATAGTTTGAGGGGAGGTTTAGGAACCTTTTAGGACTTTTTGGGTATTCTTATAATACTCTTATCACAATTCTAGATTGTGTCTACTGGTGAGTATGATTTAGTTTACTATCTCATGAGGCACTGTAGCATGCAAAGTTGATATACTATGCATGCCGCCAAGACCTTTTTGGCCTAGAATTGGATGTGGTCTATTGGGAGACTTGGGTATGATTTATATTGAGCTTACCTGGGAAGTTACAAGGGATTTTATGAGATAACTTAACTGTTAAGAACCTTGGTTAGTAAGGGACACTAGAGGACTGTTATGTCTATCTTGCATAAGCAAGTGTGCATGATTGGACAGTGCTTGCCACCCTATGGTAATTTTCAGTTTATAGGTTATCTTCACTAGGATAAATTACTTTCTTAAGGTCCTTTTTCATTTTTATTATTTTTATTTTTGGACGTTGACAGATATATTTCCAAACGTTGTTATGACCAAATTAGACGTTGACATGGCTTTTTCCAACGTTGAAAAAAATATAGCCGTTGGGCGTTGATGGGTTATTTTTGACCGTTGACACTCACTGGGTCCTACCTAGTTTTTATTTTTACGAAAATTGGGGCCGTAATTTTGGGAGTTGATAACTTTTAATTAATGCACAAGATAACTTATTTTCTTTTCAATATTTTCATCATTATATTTTTAAAATACTTGCCTCATTTTTGACCAATCACATGTGCCTATCCCTCCTATAAATTTGGATCCTTCTTTTTAAACAGGGTACTCTCATATTCTTGTCTAACTACTTTTCTCCTATAATTCATCTTTTATAATCTTTCACAAACAACTTTCTACATCAATGGCGCCTAAGTTTAAACCGAGTGACATGGTATTGGGATTCAGAAGTCAACATAATATGATTGCTTATTTGGAGGTTGATGATGCTCTGTTTCCTCAATACACCCAGATGGTGGCGTATTTGAATGCATCTCCACTTAGGTATGCACTTTCTCATGTTCCTCTCATCCCTGTCACTCATATTAAACAGTTTTGGAACGCTGTTAGTTCCTCAACACTTAATAATGTGACTACATTAATAGCTATTGTCCATGGGCGTTCATGGGTGGTTATTGAAGCCTTGGTTCGCCAGGCTTTGCATCTTAATGATGCAGATGGTATAACTACTCTACCCATTGGTGAGATAGAACAAGGACTTCAAGCTTTGGGGTATCCTTTCCCTGAAGAGGGTACTTTAAATAAATATAATAAACAAGAATTCCCCCCAGCTTGGAAGTACTTAATACATGTCATCCTTCAATGTTTGAGTCCCAAATGTACTGCACATAATGAAATTAACAGATCCATTGCTAGTGCAATTGTGTGTATTACAAATGGGCAAAAGTATATTTTTTCTAAACTGATTTTTGATGGCATGTGTAAAAACAAGGGTAATAAGATGACTTTGGCTTACCCAAGATTTTTACAAATGATTTTTGATGAGCAAAGGTATTGCACCAGGGATCATGATGATTTTTATGCGATCCCTGTGCAAAAGAAAGCTATTTTTAGTAAGATGAATTCACCCTTTCACAGAGACTTACCTCTTACCCAAGCCATGCTTACTGTTATTGTAGCAGCACAACCTCAACCTGACCCACAACCATTGCCTGAACCATCACCTTCACCTCAACACATGGAACTTGACCAAGATCCCTTCAACGCTGACACTTTCAATGTTGGCGTTGACACTTCAAATCCAGACGTTGACACCTTTCTACAACAGACCCAAACACCCCTTAACCTTCAAACTACCACCCAATCAACATCATCTTCTACACCCTCTGAATTTAGGTTGGTAAAATGCCCAAGGACTACTGGAGTGTTCTCCTCTAGTGATCCTAGCCATGTTGCAGAGAGAACCACCACCACAAGTGTGGTTGGTGATATGGATGAGGTTGGGACTATTGGTACTCGCTTAGATGCAGGCCAAGCCAGTACTAACATCTTTAAGACCTCATCCATTCCCCATGACTCTACTTTGGGAGGTCAAATACCCATTCTAGAGGAGGGCAGATTGGAACCATACATAATGTTGGAATTGACGGCTGTCTGCATTAGCTTGCAAAAGCAAAATGCAGACCTGGTACAAACAGTCAGTACACAAGGCCTTGAACTCAAGCAATTGAGGGAGAGGATTGTTCTTTTGGAGGATGCTAACAATAGGCGTGGTATGGAGGATTCTTCCAAAGGGGAGGATGAGCAGATACATGTGAGTGACAAAGGCTCACATGATGGAGAATCTTTGGGTGTGGCTGAAGCTCTTATTGAATTGAAGAAGCAACCAGGTTTTGATGTATCTTTTCTTACTCCTACAAATTTGAACTTATCATTTACAGCAATGATGGAGCAGTTCACAAGAAGCGCTGACAAGAGTAAGGTGAGCGTTGACAAGCAGATTTTGGACGCTGACACACCAAGCGCTGACAAGAGTAAGTTGGGAGCCGACACATAGGATTTGAACGTTGACATACCTTCAGATATGGTTGATGTATTCCAGTCATCAGCTATCATCAAGGAAGTGTCTTCACAGGTACCATCATCATCTTTACTCATCATTGATCCATTAGATAAGGGTAAAGGAATCATGGTAGAAACAGAAGTTCCAAAGGATGCGGCACAAGTACAATTTGATTCAATATTGGCTGCACAACTTATGGAACAAGAAAAGAAGAAGGTTGGTGAGTCACCATTTATAGTTACTTCTGAGGAGAAAGAAGGAAGTAATGATGAATGTTCAGATTAAAGTGTTATGATAGTTGAAGAACCAGAAAGACTTGAATATGGTGATGAGTTGGCAAGGGAGAAACTTAGAGAGTTAAAGTTGCAGGTAGATTATGATATGCCAGAAGTTGCTCAGATGTACCATGATTGGGAGAATAAGATTATGGAGAATCCAGATATGAAAATTTCAGATCAAATTTGGGGTTTGGAGATTCTTCTAAGAGTTCAAAGAGATTGCAAGGTAATTCTGAAGCATAAGGCTAGCAATGTTTTCTCACTACTGAAGAGAGATAGAAGGGAGCTTTATTACATGTTGCTTAGATGTCATCAAACAGGATGGACTTTTCAGAAATTGCAGGGTTTATCCTTTGAAGAATTGGAGTATAAGGCTTATCCCATTTGGGCAACAGTGCAAGAAATGAACACTATCAGACTTCTTTCAGATGAAAGGAGAGAAGAACTTACAGAAGAGATGGAGATTCAAAAGGCAATGATTGTTCCAAGGCCTTTGAAGAAGGGAGTTCCACTTGAGTTCCCTAAAGATTTGAATAAAGTAAATCCCAGTGAAGCTGTTATTAGAAGGAGCATTAAGCTCTCACCCATGGAAGCTTCAGATATGGTACAAGTGTTACCTCTTGATGCCAGAAACCCTATAATTAGCTATGAAGAAGATGCAAGTGGGTTTTGGATGATTGGCAGATATGGTAAAGAGGTACACACATTTACTACTCTTATGTCTTTGTTTGCAAGTATGGATAGGGAGGACTTGGCAGACCTTTGGAGGTTCTTGCTGGCCAAGTATGAGACTGAAGCACCTACTTCAGTCAATGGAATAAAGCTTTGGTCAACATTCAAAAGAATGTGTGCACTAGAAGAAGAAGATCCTGTTTGGAAGGATCTTGAGGATGATATCAGTAGACTTCAATGGCGTTTGTATTCAGCAGCTGGTGTGTATCATTTGAGTTCTACAAAGTTTTCTGAGTATCTACTTGTGAATGCTGAGTATCCCATGTCCAAAGAAGTTTTGGAAAAGATGAAGACAACACAACTGGAGATTGACTACTCAAGTGACGTGGCCAAAGATTTGATTAGATATGTTTATTACCAATTTGATAAGATTTGTAAGAATCCTCCTAGTTCTTAGTTTTTATACAGAAACTTGATTCCTAGAGTAGATATCAAGTTTAGGGGAGGATTGTTGGGAATAAAATGTAGCCAGTACACTTGGACGCTGACAGGAGTAATCGGGACGCTGATAAGAAGAAAACAAGCGTTGACAGAACAAGAGTTGACAGGAAGATGTCAAGCGTTGATAGGATGAAGTCAAGCACTGATAGAAGACTTAGTCTACACGTATTATGTTTCTAGTTTGTTTGTAGTAAAGATATGATTAACAATGTATTTTCTATGTTTATCTTTACCTAAAATAGCTGATACGTAGACTCTTGTACAAGGTTCCTTATGTCTATAAAAGGAGGCCTTTAGGTTTTGTTTCAATATAATTTTTCATACGTTTAACACTTTCATTGTATGCAAGTATGTTTTTATTAATCAAGTGAAAGTTTGGTTTACATTGTTTGTGTGTTCTTGTTTGAATATTAATTCCGCATAATACTTAAATTGTTTTATACACAACAAAGTTTCTCTACGTGTTTAACTTGATTTAATCTCGTTTAAACAAGCTAAATCGATCTAAGTTTGGGATCAACATTCTTGTGAGATCTGCGGCGGTCCTCATTTATACACTGATTGTCCTTCTACTCATGACAATCCGGAAAACGTGTATGCGGCTTATGGTAACTATTCAATGAAAAGCTATCAAGCCCGACCTCAAGGTGATCGTAACTTGCTAAGTTACCGTTCTAACAACTTTCTTTCACCCGTTTTTTCTCCTCAAAACCACAACCCCAACAATTATAATAGAAGCTATTCAAACCCACCCCGAGCTTCTAATCCATATCACCCACCCGCTCAACAAGCACCACCCATTAATCAAGATGTTGAAACTTTCATGAGGACCCAAGGAGAGGTAGTTAAGAATATTCAAAGCCAAATCATCAACTTGAAAGGAGATATCACTAAGCAAGGGAATGATATTAGAACCGAGCTTCGACATAATATGCAAACTTCTTTAAGCAATCAAACGAATGATTTGAAGAATATGATGGCTAGTTTCTTTCAAGGTAATCAACCCTCTACTTCGGGCTCTCTTCCTTCCAATACTGTCACCAACCCAAGAGCGAATGTGAGTGCTATTACTACACGAAGTGGAGCAACTTTAGTAGGACCATCTATCCCTCCCCCAGTTACTCCATCCACACCTCTTCCACAACCATTTATCCCACCTACTTCCACGCCTAGTATTAGTTCTCCATTACCGTCTCCGCCTCTTAATGAAGAAGTACCCAAGAAACACCCTTCACCAACCCCACCTTCCACCTTTAAACCTTCAACATTTCAACCTTCACCTTCTACCCCTACACCACCTAAACCCAATATCCCTTATCCTTCTCGCTTAGACAAGTGCAAATTGCTCACCAAGGATGGCATTCAAGTGTCAAACTTTTTGAAGAAGATTTCAGGAGTGACCATCACCATTTGCCTTGTTGAAGCTCTTGCCCAAATGCCAACATTCGTTAAGATGTTTTAGGAATTGCTTAATAAAAAGGAAAAGATGGCCGAGGTTGTTAACACCCGCTTAAATGAAAATTGTTCTGTAGTCCTTCTTAAAGAACTTCCAGAAAAACTTGGAGATCCCGGTCGTTTTGTGCTACCATGTACTTTTAACCAAACCGAAGAATTTACTGCCTTAGCCGATCTCGGGGCAATTATTAATTTGATGCCATTAAGTGTTTGGAAAAAGTTATCATTACCCGATCTTACACCAACAAAGATGACTCTTGAGCTAGCAAATCGAAATCTCGCTTACCCCGTTTGTATTGCCTAAGATGTGTTTGTTAAAGTTGGTACCTTCACTTTTCCGGTTGATTTTGTTGTAGTTGATTATGAAATGGACCCTCGTATTCCGTTAATACTTGGACGGCCATTCTTGAGAACCTGAAAAGCTTTAGTCGACGTTGCCGAAGGTGAACTCATTCTAAGAGTCAGGAATGATGCACAATTGTTTAAAATGGGGAAGATCACAAACAAATCCAATGGAAGAGAATCGGCGAATATGATTAATGTGCTTCAAGACGAGCTTGATACAACTACTTGTGAAAGTACAAAGCTTGATGATTTTGTCGTCTACAACAATCCTCTTTTCGATTCTTGCTATGATAATCCACTTTTCCAAGATGATGTGGATGTTTCTCTCTCCAATTTGGATCCCCCACCAATTTATGAGTCTCCACCAATCTATGATGACTGCGATGATGATTCTAGTTATAATATGGATGATTCTGATGATTTTACTTCTGAGTATAAAGCCAAGCCAACATATGATGATTTTGATGATTTTGATACTCTTTCGAGTGATTCTTCAAATGATGACCTTGTTCCTAATTTTGATGAAGATCCTCCACCAACAATGCTTGATCCTACTTTGGATGACTACTCATTTGAGGAAGACTTTGCTACTTTTCTCAATACTTACTTCCCCAATGAGAATGATTCTCCTCCTTTGGACTTTGATTATGGTCTTTATCCTCCTTCGGATATGAAGAAACCCGTTTCAAAGGAGAAGAAGCCGGAAGACACCAATATCCGTAGTACTTATGTTTTGACACCTCTTTATCCACCTTCTGAGGATGAGATTGTGCGATATATGAGCAGATCCTCTTCAAATTCTACTGAGCCTGAGTGTTATTTTCCCCTAAAGGAAAAGATGTTCGATCCCGGTATTGCAATTTTTAAGCCATCTCAGTATCCATCTGATGAAATAAAAGGAAAGATTTTTGGAAACATTGGAGATACGCTTGCACTGCATCATACTTTCTACCAACATGCTCAATCTTTGCTTCAGGGAACCTTGCCTACTCTTCTTTGGCTTGCCTTGTTCGCCTTAAGCTAATGCTACTTGATGGATGAAAACCATGTATTTGACCCCGGTGGATGTTCTTCAAGCTTCTTACCATGCTAATCAAGGTCGAGTCAGGCTCACGACTCAGTTAACAAAAACAAGCGCTTCTCGGGAGGCAACCCGCAATATCTATCCTTTTTATCAGTTTTATAATAAGTGTAGGGGGAGACCCTAGTATGTGTCTGTTCTTTTCTTTCTTATCATGTGCAAGGATTCAAGCTTTCAAAGATCTATTCTTGATGCGCTTTGATGACCCGTGATTCCGTGTATCCGTCTTCCCGCTTCTATCCTAAACTCTTTTGATTCTCTATTTTATATTCTTCAATATTAAGATAGGAATCACTTTAGTTGTCTCTTCCTTAGCAAGATTTAAACAACGTGCACAATGTACTAAGTGTAGGGGAGTTTACTCCCACATGCTTAAACATTGAGGACAATGTTTATATTAAGTGTAGGGGGGACTTCTATCGAAGTTAAGTGGGTGACATTTTTCAAAATTTTTGATCTATTTTGGCCTTGTAGTTTTTCCTTTGTTATCTTTATTTTCTTTCATTAGAATAAATTTTAATAAATTGTTTTAATAAGTTTAGATGTCTTTGATATATTAGGCCCGTTATGAATCTTCTACTCAACCCGAGTTTACTTATCCAAGTTTACTCTAGCTAGTATCCTTAACATGTTTAAGTCAAGTTTTGCTAGGCTTTTATATAGGGAACTTTAAAACGCGAAAGTCTTAACTCTTACGGGTTAAGAACAAGAACTTTTCGCAAGTTCCTATAATTGATCCTAGAAAGTCGTTTATCAAGGGATCTTTAAAATGCGAATTCTAAAACTTGAAAAAGTCTAAGAAGTTGCAAGATCCTATAGATGACCTGAAAACCCAAAACTTTGATTTAATAGGCTAAGCATCCACGAGTCTCATTTCTTGAGATTTTAAATTGTGGAGAACGAGAGATGATAGAGTCAATTATAAGTTTGGTATTCTTTCATAAATTTATGTGAGTTGATTATGATCTTTTTCTCCCATCGCTTGTTAATAAATTTAATTGCCATAAATAAGGTCGTACGATTTGAAAAGTTACTTAGCTTCTAGCACAAGTCGTTTAAAATTTGATCGGAATTAATTAGAGTTCATAGCTAATGAATAGATTTTGCTAGGTTTAATTGTTGTTCTCGGTATCTTAACGAATTGATCTAGGTTCTCTATGTGACTCTATTGTTCTTTGGTGAAACAAATATTTTTGGTTGGTTTTAAATTTAAAGGTGCAAAACAATTAAAGTAAAAGTGCAATTAATGTAAATCTAAGTCTAATTAAAAATAATGGTGCAAATATTTAAAAGCGTGACTGAAAATTAAAGGGCGCTAAACTTAAATGACGCAAACTTAAATCTAACTAAGGCAAACTTAAAACGCAACTAGAACTTAAACTAAGGCAAGGTTAAAATAAAACTAAGACAAGTAATCTTAAAGTGCAATTAAAAATAAAGGTGGGAAAAATAAAGATTGAAAATAAAAGACAGAAATTTAAAAAGAAAACCAAAAAGAACCTGACAAGAAACCCTTGATTCGGAAGTTTAAAACTTCCGAATGAACTAGCTTGATCCGGAACTTTTGGAGTTCCGAATGAAATAGTCTTGACACGGAAGTTTTTGATTCGGAACTCTTCCGAATGAACACTCTTGAGTCGGAAGATTTCCCTTGGTTCGGAAGTTTTGGTTGATTCGGAACTTTAGAGACTTCCGAATGAAGCCCTGCTGATCCGGAACTTTTGAGTTCCGAATGAATCTCCTTCACCCGGAACTTTTGATGTTCCGGATGAATTGCTTGATCCGGAACTTTTGAGTTCCGAATGAAGTATATTGATTCGGAACTTTTAAGTTCCGAATGAACAAATGCTTGAGTCGGAAGTTTTCGTCCGGAACTTTGAATGTTCCGGATGAAGCCCTTGAGTCGGAACTCTGAATGTTCCGGATGAACCACACTGGTTCGGAACTTTGAAAGTTCTGAATGAACAGCTTTCCTTGTCTTGGCTCGGAAGATTTCCTGGGAACAAAGAAACACAGAAACAACTCCCCGAATAACAAGGGATCAAAAATAACAACTAATCTACCACAGATTAAACAGAATCAAACAAACGACTTAATTTAACTAATAACAAAACATCAATTAATCATAAACAAACAATCAATATCAAGAAATCTAACAACTTTAACCACAATAATCAAAAATCACTCGGATCAAAATAAGAACATGAACATGAACACACACATAAACATAAAAATCAAGAATTAAGAAAGGTAGATGAGAGATTAACAAGATAAAGTAAAGATTGACAAGAATTAAATGGGAACTTACTTGAAATTAAATGAATTTAAGGTGCAAGACAAGTATTTAAATTGGACAAGAAATTAAATGACATGTATTTAAATGTGCAAGGTATTGAAAATGGAAGAACTAGTGTCACTCTAGCCAATAAGATAAAATGATTACAACTAACGACTATTTATAGGGGAGGATTAAGGAAGCTTCCTCCCCTCCTTCATTTCTTCTTAATTGCGAGATTAAGTCCCTCCTTCTTTTAATCTTCATTAATTGCATCATTAGTCCTTTTCATCTAATCTTCTTTAAACTTGGACTTGAAGGACTTTTGGCTTCGGGATTTCTTTGAACTCGTCTTTAATTTCTTCAATAAAATAGACTTGAATTCTTCGGCTTTTGATAAACTTCCGTCTTTTGACTTTTTCTTCGATAAATCTTCAGAATTGGTCTTGGACTTCCGTTCTTTTTGCACTCTTGACTTCTTGACTTCGTCTTTCATCTTTTTCTTCAATAAAAGTCCGTAAATGCCCGTGAATTCCCGTGTTTTCTCCACTTTTCACCTTTTCATCCTAAATCACAACAAAAACACAAACCACGCATAATTCCGACATAAAAGACATAAAATGCACGTTTTGGTCCGGTTATTATTGTAATTAAGTGGTAGAAAGGATGGGAGTTTACACACCTATCAAATCCCCTACACTTGACCATTGCAATGTCCTCATGCAATGCATTAGTTACAGAGCACGTTTACATTTTTCATCACAATCAATCCACGTTGGCCTTTATTAAAGAGATAGATACTACAAACATTCAAAGTAAAGAAATCAAAAGCATACCTTGGGTTTTGGAAATGTTATGAATAATCATCATCCTCAAGTTTTCACTTTCTCCAAACCAAGCTTAGAAACGAGATCATTGTTATTATAAGTTAGTAAACTATCACGAACTCATGTGGGCCAATTACTCACTTAGACTCCCTTATTCCTAGGTGTATCTCTTATATTCTATTATTGTCTTGAATGATCACGAGGATGCATTTTTGACTTATTTAGATAGTTATTTAGTCCCAAAATAAAGTGAACGATTTAATCAATAGTTAGCTAAAGGACAAAATCTTTTAAAACTGCTTCTCGGGACCTCATAAAGTTCATATCTTGGCATAAATCGCTTCGCGATTTGAGACCTTTCTCGGACCGATATTTGGCAGCGACTTCATACTTCAAACCTTGAGAGACGTTCATGAAATTATGGTCTTCTCTTCATAATGGAATTTCTTCACTTGAAGTTTTGAGAGATTCATACTTGGACCACGACTTCTTCATTTTTCTCCAATCTTTATTTTGGACTTTGATATACAACGATCCGCCTCCTTTTATGACTTGGATCTATTTATCCTCATACCTTGTTAGGGTCTTTTCGGATACACTTCTCCATGACTTTTTGGGAGTTTTGCTTTTCGTCGTGTGTCTCAATCCTTCATATTGATTTTCGATAAATGATTCTTCACATCACTTTTGGATCTTTAGCAACAAAATATAGCCCTCATGCCTTGTTAGGGCCTTTTTGGACTCGCCAATCTTCGCATCCCGCTTCAATAAGTTATGCCTTGGCTATGAACTCTAATCCATACCGAGCAACTTTTAAACGATCTTGGGCTAGAAGCTAAGTAACTTTTCAAATCGTACAACCTTATTTATTAGCAGATAAATTATTAGCAAGCGATGGGAGAATAGGATCATAATTAACTCACATAAATTCATGAAAGAATACCAAACTTATAATTGGCTCTATCATCTCTCGTTCTCCACAGTTTAAAATCTCAAGTAATGAGACTCGTGGATGCTTAGCCTATTAAATAAAAGTTTTGGGTTTTCGAGTCGCCTATAGGATCTTGCAAATTCTTAGACTCTTTCAAGTTTAGAAATCGCATTTTAAAGTTCCCTCGATAAACGACTCTCTAGGATCAATTATAGGAACTTGCGAAAAGTTCTTCTTCTTAACCCGTGAGAGTTAAGACTTTCGCGTTTTATAGCTCCCTATATAAAAGACTAGCAAAACTTGACTTAAACATGTTAAGGGTACTAGCTAGAGCAAACTTAGATAAGTAAACTCGGATTGAGTCAAAAGATTCACAACGTTTGAAAATTAAAACCACTTTATTTAAACAATTATTCTAAAAAGGAAAGAAAATAACTATACAAAGGGAAAAACTAATAGGCCAAAATAGATCAAAAATTTTGAAAAATGTCGAAAAACTGATTTTCCGGTTAAAATGAGGACAAATACAAGGAAAAGACCACTTAACTTCGATAGAAGTCCCCCTACACTTAAGATAAACATTGTCCTCAATGTTTAAGCATGTGGGAGTAAACTCCCCTACACTTAGGACATTGTGCACGTTGTTTAAATCTTGCTAAGGAAAAGACCACTAAAGAGATTCCTATTTTAATATTGAGAAAATATAAAATAGTGAATCGAAAAGAGTTTAGGATAGAACCGGGAAGAAGTAGAACACGGAATCACGGGTCGTCAAGAATCATCAAGAGTGGATCTTTGAAGCTCGAATCCCTGATTAAGAAGTGAAGAGAGGAAATAGCAAACCAAAGGGTCTCCCCTACACTTATGGTAAAGAAAGCGAAAAGATAGATGCATGGGTTGCCTCCCAAGAAGCGCTTAATTTTTGTTAACTGAGTCGTGAGCCTGACTCGACCTTGATCATCAACGGAAGAAGCATGAAACATATCCACCAGGATCAAAGACATAGTTTTCGTCCATCAATAAGCACAAGCTTAAGGCGAACAAGGCAAGCCAAATAAGAAGTGGCAGGGTTCCCTTAAGCTGTGATGGAGCACGGTGGAAGCAAGGGTGAAGTGGTGAAAGCAGATGTTTATAAGTTCCAAAGATATTTCCTTTTATTTCATCAGGTGGATACTGAGATGGCTGCAGAATGTCGATACCAGGGTCGAACACCTTTTCCTTTAAGGGAAAATAGCACTCGTGCTCAGCAGAGTGTGAATAAGATCCGCAAAGAAGCACAACCTCGTCCTCAGATGGGGGACAAAGAGGTGTCAAATCATATGTGCAACGGATATTGGTGTCAACCGGTTTCTTCTCCTTTGACAGAATGTTCTTCAAATCCAAAGTAGGATCAAGACGATAATCTTCAAAGTCATAAGGAGGGGCATCACTCTCATGAGAGAAGTAAGTGTTGAGAAATTCAGAGAAGTCTTCCTCAAATGAGTAATCGTCCAAAGTAGGATCGAGTGATGGCGGAGGATCTTCATCATGTGAAGAATCGCTCGAGAGAGTATCAGCCTCATCAAAATCATCAAAAGTGGGCAGCTCGGGATACTCAGAAGTACAATCATCAAAATCATCCGAGTCTGAGCTAGAATCATCATCATCATAAGCATCAAAGATCGGTGGCGAATCATAAATGGGAGAAGGTTCCAAAGTGGAGCGAGAATCATCCACATCATCGTCAAAGAGTGGATTATCGATGGAAGAATCGAATAGAGGATTGTCATAGATGGTAAAGTCATCAAGCACATTAATCATATTCACTGATTCTTGTCCATAATATTTCCTGTAAGCTTCCCCATTTTGAAAATTTGTGAGGCATTCCCGACTCTTAAGATTAACTCACCTTCGGCAACATCCACTAAAGCACGTCCGGATCTCAAGAATGGCTGACCAAGTATTAGAGGAATACAAGGGTCCATTTCATAATCAACTACGACAAAATCGACCGGGAAAGTAAATGCGCCAACTCTAATGAACACATCTTCGGCTATACCAACGGGGTAAGCGAGAGTGCGATTTGCAAGTTCAAGAGTCATCTTTGTTGGAGTGAGGTCGGGTAATGATAGTGTTTTCCAAACACTAAGTGGCATCAAATTAATACTGGCCCCGAGATCAGCAAGGGCAGTAAATTCTTCAGTTTTGTTGAACACGCAAGGCAACACAAAACGACCGGGATCTCAAAGTTTTTCCGGAAGTTCTTTAAGAATAACTACAGAGCAGTTTTCATTTAAGCGTGTGTTGGCGAGTTCAATCAGCTTCTCCTTCTTGCTAATCAATTCATTGAATGCTTTAACAAATTTCGGCATATGGCAAAGTGCTTCAACAAGGCTAATGTTGATGGTCATTTGAGATAGCATATTCACATATTTCGATACTTGACAGTCATTCTTGGTTAGCTCGTTGGTCTTGCCTATGCGAGAAGGGTATGGGATTCTGGGTTTATTGGTGGAAGGTGAAGGTGTAGTCGGTAAAGGTTGAGATGTTGAAGGGTCCTTCCGAGAGACATCGTCATGACGAGGCGGAGACGGTAATGGTTCACTAATACTAGGTGTAGGAGGAGTAGGGATACATGGTGGTGGAGGAGGTGTAGATGATGGGGGCAGGATTGGTGGTCCTACGATGGTGACTCCACTACGAGTAGTAATAGCACTCACATTAGCTCGCGGATTAGTGACGGTGTTTGAAGGTAGAGAACTTGAAGTAGAAGGTTGAGTGGCGGGCAAGAAACTAGCCAACAGATTCTTTAATTCAGTTGTTTGAGTGCTGAAGGAGGATTGAATATTATCGCGAACTTCGGTTCTAATGTCATTACCTTGCTTCATGATATCTCCTTTCAAATTGATTATTTGGCTCTGTAGATTCTTGATTTGCTCACCTTGAGTTCTCATGACGGCTTCAACATCGGGATTAATGGGTGAGGTTTGTTGGGTGGGTGGTTGATAAGGGTTAGAAGCTCTTGGTGGGATTTGGTTGCTTCTATTGTAGTTGTTGGCGGAGTTTTGGTTTTGAGGAGAAAAACCGGGTGAAAGGTAACTGTTGGATCGGTAACTCAGCAGATTTCTATCCCCTTGTTGTCTAGCTTGGTAATTTTCCAGTGAATAATTACCATAAGCTGCATACACATTTTCCGGATTTCCTTGAGTCGAAGGACAATCGGTGTATGGGTGAGGACCGCCACATGTTTCACAAGGATTAGCAACCGCTTTAACTTGTTGTTGTTGTTGGTTTGAAGCGAGAAGCGTAATACTTTTGCTCATTTCGGTCATCATGCGGGTGAGTTCGGTCATCTCAGGGTTTGCTGAGGTGGAGGAAACATTGACTCTCGGGTTGTTCCTTGAAGAAGCAGAGGAATCCCAGTTTTTGTGGTGAGTAGTCATGTTCTCAATTAGCTCTCTACACTCCTCGGGTCTCCTTTTCATGAATGTGCCACCGGCGGCTGCATTAATCGTATCACGATCTCGAAAAGTCAAACCGTTGTAGAAAGTATCTATTAAGGTCACAGGGAGCATGTTGTCGTTTGGACATCTATCGATCAAGACATTATATCTCTCCCAAGCGTCAAAAAGAGATTCATCAGGGTCTTGCATGAAACCGCTGATCTGATTGCGAAGGCTCGTGACCATGGATGGTGGAAAGTAGCTGGATAAAAAGCGTTGAGTCATGTCATCCCAAGTGTGAATAGAATTCTTCGGGAGACGATCAAACCATTTCTCGGCATGATGTAATAAAGTGTGTGGAAAGAGTTGTAGGCGAAGTTCATCCATTGTGGCACCGGCCAACTTCATGCTTTGGGTGATTGTAATGAACTTGTCGAGGTGTTTGTTGGCATCATCATCAGGCAATCCACGGAATGGGTTTGTTTGTACTTGCTGAATCATGTGGTGCTTCAACGAAAACTCAGGAGCGTTGATTTGCATCGGTGCAATCGGTCCTCCTCGTCCAAACATGGTTGGTTGACAAATTTCCTCCATGGTCCAAAGATCGGGCTGTGGAAGAGCATTGTTGTTATTATTATTATTATTGAGGTGCGGTGGAATGTTGTTGTTGACACCTGACATATCTAAATCTTCTTGAGGCTCGGGCTCTTGATAATTAGAAGATCTAGTACGCATACACCTGAAAATGCAAAAGAAAACAAAACCAAACACAAAGACAATATATATACACAATAAAGATAAAATCTTTTTGGATTTTTTGAAATTTTTTAATTTTTATGGATTTTTATGGATTTTTAATTTTTATGATTTTTTTAATTTTTTTTATGCAAGAAAAATAACGCTCACAAGTGAACGGATCCCAAAAAGCAACGCGTCTCTCACAGAAAACCGTTAATCTTTACGAAAAGAGCCGGCAGCGGCGCCATTTTAATGAATAGATTTTGCTAGGTTCAATTGTTGTTCTCGGTATCTTAACGAATTGATCTAGGTTCTCTATGTGACTCTATTGTTCTTTGGTGAAACAAATATTTTTGGTTGGTTTTAAATTTAAAGGTGCAAAAAAATTAAAGTAAAAGTGCAATTAATGTAAATCTAAGTCTAATTAAAAATAATGGTGCAAGTATTTAAAAGCGTGACTGAAAATTAAAGGGCACTAAACTTAAATGATGCAAACTTAAATCTAACTAAGGCAAACTTAAAACGCAACTAGAACTTAAACTAAGGCAAACTTAAAACGCAACTAGAACTTAAACTAAGGCAAGGTTAAAATAAAACTAAGACAAGTAATCTTAAAGTGCAATTAAAAATAAAGGTGGGAAAAATAAAGATTGAAAATAAAAGACAGAAATTTAAAAAGAAAACCAAAAAGAACCTGACAAGAAACCCTTGATTCGGAAGTTTAAAACTTCCGAATGAACTAGCTTGATCCGGAACTTTTGGAGTTCCGAATGAAATAGTCTTGACCCGGAAGTTTTTGATTCGGAACTCTTCCGAATGAACACTCTTGAGTCGGAAGATTTCCCTTGGTTCGGAAGTTTTGGTTGATTCGGAACTTTAGAGACTTCCGAATGAAGCCCTGCTGATCCGGAACTTTTGAGTTCCGAATGAATCTCCTTGACCCGGAACTTTTGATGTTCCGGATGAATTGCTTGATCCGGAACTTTTGAGTTCCGAATGAAGTATATTGATTCGGAACTTTTAAGTTCCGAATGAACAAATGCTTGAGTCGGAAGTTTTCGTCCGGAACTTTGAATGTTCCGGATGAAGCCCTTGAGTCGGAACTCTGAATGTTTCGGATGAACCACATTGGTTCGGAACTTTGAAAGTTCCGAATGAACAGCTTTCCTTGTCTTGGCTCGGAAGATTTCCTGGGAACAAAGAAACACAGAAACAACTCCCCGAATAACAAGGGATCAAAAATAACAACTAATCTACCACAGATTAAACAGAATCAAACAAACGATTTAATTTAACTAATAACAAAACATCAATTAATCATAAACAAACAATCAATATCAAGAAATCTAACAACTTTAACCACAATAATCAAAAATCACTCGGATCAAAATAAGAACATGAACATGAACACAAACATAAACATAAAAATCAAGAATTAAGAAAGGTAGATGAGAGATTAACAAGATAAAGTAAAGATTGACAAGAATTAAATGGGAACTTACTTGAAATTAAATGAATTTAAGGTGCAAGACAAGTATTTAAATTGGACAAGAAATTAAATGACATGTATTTAAATGTGCAAGGTATTGAAAATGGAAGAACTAGTGTCACTCTTAGCCAACAAGAGAAAATGATTACAACTAATGACTATTTATAGGGGAGGATTAAGGAAGCTTCCTCCCCTCCTTCATTTCTTCTTAATTGCGAGATTAAGTCCCTCCTTCTTTTAATCTTCATTAATTGCATCATTAGTCCTTTTCTTCTAATCTTCTTTAAACTTGGACTTGAAGGACTTCTGGCTTCGGGATTTCTTTGAACTCGTCTTTAAATTCTTCAATAAAATAGACTTGAATTCTTTGGCTTTTGATAAACTTCCGTCTTTTGACTTTTTTCGATAAATCTTCAGAATTGGTCTTGGACTTCCGTTCTTTTTGCACTCTTGACTTCTTGACTTCGTCTTTCATCTTTTTCTTCAATAAAAGTCCGTAAATGCCTGTGAATTCCCGTGTTTTCTCCACTTTTCACCTTTTCGTCCTAAATAACAACAAAAACACAAACCACACATAATTCCGACATAAAAGACATAAAATGCACGTTTTGGTCCGGTTATTATTGTAATTAAGTGGTAGAAAGGATGGGTGTTTACACACCTATCAATAGCCAAAGCATAACTTATTGAAGCGGGATGCGAAGATTGGCGAGTCCAAAAAGGCCCTAACAAGGCATGAGGGCTACATTTTGTTGCTAAAGATCCAAAGTGATGTGAAGAATCATTTATCAAAAATCAATATGAAGGATCGAGACACACGACGAAAAGCAAATACTCCCGTAAAGATCATGGAGAAATCTATCCGAAAGGACGCTAACAAGGTATGAGGATAAATAGATCCAAGTCCTAAAAGGAGGCGGATCGTTGTATATCAAAATCTGAAATAAAGATTGGAGAAAAATGAAGAAGTCGTGGTCCAAATATGAAGAATCTCTCAAAAAGTTCAAGTGAAGAAATTCCTATTATGAAGAGAAGACCATTATTTCATGAACGTCTCTCAAGATTTGAAGTATGAAGTCAATGCCAAATATCGATCCGAGAAAGGTCTCAAATCGTGAAGCGAGTTATGCCAAGATATGAACTTTAAGAGGTCCCGAGAAGCAGTTTTAAAATATTTTGTCCTTTACCTAACTATTGATTACATCATTCTACTTTATTTTCGGCCTAAATAAACTATCGAAATAAGTCAACAATGCATCCTCGTGATCATTCAAGACAACAATAAAATATAAGAGATACACTTAGGAATAAGGGAGTCTAAGTAAATAATTGGGCCACATAAATTTGTGTTAGTTTGCTAACTTATAATAACAATGATCTAGTTTTGAAGCTTGGTATGGGGAATGTGAAGTTTGAGGATGATAAGCATTCATGACATCCAAAACCTAAGGTAAGTATTTGATCTTTTTACTTGTTTTTCTTCCTTTAAATATCTTGTAATTTTCTATCTCTTTAAGTTTCCTTAATGTCTTATGTTTAATAAAGGCCAAGGTAGGTTAATGTGATACCCTAGAACCGAGGTCACTAACATTACCCTAAATTACGCTAATTTTTGAAATTTTTAATAAATATTAATTGCTATATATTTTAGTATTTTGGTTGAAACCGATGTTCGAGGTTATAATTTTGACGATTGACGATTCAAGAAGGACGATGACGAATACGATCCCGATGGATGCCCAAATTTCTATAATTATTGACGTTTTATCGATAATGTAATTTTTCGAGAATTTTACTTACGGTTCGTGTTAGGTCGAGTCGGGTGAGTTTTATAGCTTTCCGGGTACATTTAAAGTATCCCAAAAGTATTTTGGAGTGTTTGGGATAATTTCCGACTCCCGTAAACTTTTCTAAAATGACTAGTGAGTCAATCCCGCAAAGTTTTAGTGTCGTTTTTACTTAAGGCCAAAAGAAAGCTTAAATTGCACAAGAGGTCCTTCCAATTTTTACAAAAGGGGAAAGTAAACACATACATCACAAAAACACTTGCAAAATTTTTTTTCTCTCCCTCTCTTCTCCTTTAGGCCGACGGTCACCCCCAACCCACCATAAACCACCATTAATTTTTTTTTCTACTTGGTTTTGATTAAAACTAAGGTTAGACCACCTCTAATCTAATCATTCCCTATCTTTCTTTGTAATCAAATCCAACATGCATTCATATTTTTTTTTCAAGAATCAAAGGAATTTTTCAAACTCGTTTTTGATGTTAATTTGATAAATGCATGTTTAATTCATGTTTAATGGGGGTATAATCACTAAACAAACCCACCAAAATTGATTTGGTTGTGGTGTTTTGGTCACCCAAACCCCACGGCTAAGGGGGGTGTTTGGGAGACCATGGTGATTGATGTTTTGAGCATGGGTTTTGTGTTTAATCTTGTGTTTATAGATGTTTTAGATGGATACATATACTTGCATGTTTGTTTTTAGGATTTTAGTTTATGAGGTTGATGATCAATAGGGGTTAGGAACTGAAAACATGGTTTGGTTGTGATTAGGGATGCTTAGGATGATGTCTAGTGATGATAAAAGGGTTTGGAAACGAGCGTTAGTGTGATTTTGGTATGGTTGAATCTAGGCAGAAAGTTTAAGGCATATTCGTAAATATTATTTTGAAAACAGGTCTTGTGGATAGGATAGATTTGTAGAGCATTCTCTTAGCTTCGATTTGGTATAAAGTAGAGCTTACGACTCCTAACGAGTCAAAAGTTACGACGTTTTGAAATTCGTGTACCGGGAGATGAAAACCGTCATAATCCGAAGTTATGATTGGTTTTAGGTCAAATCCCGGGGACTATAAGTCTAGTTTGGTAAATGGTCAAGGACTTAATTTTGGTGTCAAACCTGCACATTTGAGTCTACTATAGGACTTAGGTGTCAAATGGGTCAATGGAGTATTTTAAACGGGCCAAACGAGTCCGACTTGGTCAAAGTACAATTTCAGTCTGAAAAACGTAGTTTTTGGAAAAGCGTTGAGTAACGGGTCGTAGAAGTAAAATTTTTTGTTGGGATTAAATATGTGTTATCTACAGGTCTTATAGTATTTTTGAGAATTTTGTCAAATTTTACAAAGATGGTTAAGTATGGTAAAACAGCCCGTACTTTTGGTAAGTATCGGCGAAAATGAATAAAAATGGATAACGTTAATAATAAGGACAAATGGTGTAAAATGAGTAACGCTTGTTGTTTCGTTTTGGCGTGAGTTGTAATTGTCATAAGTGACTAGTATTTATGTATTTTATACAGTACCATAAGGTTTTAAAATGAGATTACTCATTACACGTTATTTGGTTTGATAGGTGTTGATCTACCCGAGCATCCGTATCGTCGTCAGTGACCGTCTCTCGAACTATCGACTACTTGATATATAAGGTGTGAATTTATAGCCTCGCTTATTATTATTTCAAACTGTTTTACCCGCGAGGGAAATGCCTGCTAGTTTTTAAAATGAACATATGTCATGAATGATTGTTGGACCCGAATGTTGCCTTTGAAATTGTGTTGAGTACCTAGTTGCAAAAGTCCCTAATTTCATGAACTATTAACTATTGTTTAGTCCTAGCGTGGATTAGAAATAGCCGCTTATACAAAGTGATAGTACTATGGGGTTGACTACCCTATCCGAGACGAGGGCTAGTACGTTGATACCCCCTGCGGACGGATAATTTGTGATAAGAGATAAGGTAGAATTGCAACTGATGCCTTATTAGGGGCCTTGGTTTCATCTGAATCACGCCGGTAATTATTACGCGGGTGATTGAGTTAACGGTTTAGTGTCATGAGCTTAAACACAATTGCCAGTATCTTGAATATAGATTGTTTGATCGACAAGTCTATGAATGATCGCGAATGGTTTTTATTTCACATATGTTCAAAATGAATTGTAAAACCTATGAATTCCACTCAACGTTTTCGTTGACCAAATTTAGCATGTGTTTCAGGTAACCGCTGAAGTGTAGCATGGAGCGTGCATGGGATGGATGTTGTGTGTATGGCTTGGAGTCTGCTTGTTTTTCCTCCCTTTACTACTTAAACATTTTTAACTTTAATGTTATGTTGTTGTGAAAACTGTAACTTTTGGGTTGAGATTCATGGGGACCGAAAACGCTAAACTCTGTTGTATCAATTGGGGTTGGAAAAACCGTAGACATGTATCTTTTAACAATTTTTAATTTAAGTTTTAAATTGACGTCTCTTTGGAGTCGTTGGATATATATCTTGTGTGCGATGATAACTGCCTAGCACCCAAATGTTGTAGTTCCACTGCGCATAGCATTTGGTGGGGTGTTAGAGATTGGTAATCAGAGCCATGAGTTATAGAGAACTAGGTCGTTTTTAAAAATCCTAAACTATAACTTTTGGTGTCGTAAGAATTGTCCAAGCACACACAACTATCCTGCATGGCTCCGGTAAGATTTATTTTGTATTCATGGCATTTGACGTATACTTTTGAGTTGAAGTGTATATGTGGGTAATTATTATGTAAGTATGGAAATTAGTATATGTAGACGTTGAAATTATATGTGGAATATCCGACACAGTAATTTTTGTATTAATCATGCATGAGCATCATATTATTACATTTTGGGCATATGTACCACCTTTGCATTGTATTTGCATGCATGTATTTATAAATATTGTATAGTTATCTTACGTACCCTCCGAAATTCGCTGTTATTGCAGGAATGGCCGAGGTACCGCCTAATGGTAATGGAAACGATTACGTCGTGGGTCACGAAGGGGGGAGTGTTGGAACAGCTGCTGAAGGACAAGCTGAGACGAACGATGTGCAAGCCCAGGACCTCGACCAAAGGAGAACTACTTGCCCCAGGCCTATGCGTACTTCTCATCTGGTTGGTGCACCAGGTATCCCCAGAAGATCCGAAGGTGCAGCGAGCGCAAATTTTCTTCATCAAGGCATCTCAAGAGTTTGCTGCCCCGGACCAAGAGCTTATCATGACGTACGGCGTGTTGTGAGAAGTTTGGATGAATCGATGTTCAAGCGGTATATAGTTGAATCAAGGGTGATTGATAGATTCGACGAGAATGAAAGGGCAGACCAAAGACTGTTGGAAAGGACTGCAAGAATTGAGTATGATGGAAATGCAAACAAAAGTGATATCAACAGTCTAAGATCGATGATCGCGAATTTGAGCGCCAGTCTTGACCGTGTTAGGGAAGATCAAGTAAGATTGTCTAGGATGCAGAGTTGGGAGCATCGAGTGAGAGCATCATTGCCCCCAGATTGGAGATTTGTGGACGATTTGGAAATGGAAGCTAATGACTTCATGATCCAGCCACCTGCCAGAGGTGCTTGTATCACTGTGGGAAATCATGTAGCGGTTGAGTGTGGGTCTACGTCAGGGACGAAAAAGGAGACTGAATGTGGGCCGAACGACAAATGAAAGAGAAAAATGGATGATGTGGACAAGGATGATAGCGATGAGGAACCCGAGGAAGATGATGACGAACCGCCATCCAAGAGGCCGTGTGGATCACCACATGCCTAGTTGCTTGTCTTGTATTTTATCTTTGATCGTTGTAATAGAACTGTTTTAGACTTTTGTATGATGGCATTATGACGAAAAACTTGAGGACTTAAGTTTTATGGTGAAAGATTGTAGTGGCAATACTTGTCACAATTTTGGTTGATTATCAATACAATCTATGTTTACCTTTCATGATCTGTGATATGTCTTAAATTTGATCTTTTGTGATGTGAATTGATGAATATTAGTAACTCTGTAGTGATGTGTCGTTGTAACTATATTATGTCTTGAAAGAGAAATCCATCTTAATCTTGATGTGTATACTTACATTGTTTTCCTATTTTCCCTGTCTTGCAGAAAGATATATTTGATAACGCACCATGCCTCCAAAACTAACCGCCGACCGTGTGAACATGATGATTCAGGAAGCCATTGCGAATGCGCTAGAAGCAGACCGAGCAGGAAGGAATCCAGACCAGGGCAGAAATGCGGGGAGACAGCAAGCCCCAAGAGAATGTACTTACTCTAGTTTCATAAAATGTGGTCCCACGCAATTTCGTGGAACTGGTGGAGCTCTAGAACTCAGGAGATGGTTAGAAAAGGTTGAAATTACTTTCGAGATTAGTGGTTGTTCAGAAGCGAACAAGGTCAAGTTTGCGGCTGCTACGTTTCTTGACGATGCATTAAGTTGGTGGAACACCCAAGTAGCCACTGTTGGATTGGCAGTAGCGAATGCAAGAACATGGACTGCAACTAAAGCTCTTTTGACCAAGAAGTTCTGTCCGGAAGAAGAGTTAGGTCAATTGGAAGATGAGTTGAGGCACCTGACTTTGAAAAACAATGATATCACTGCTTACACCAGGAGGTTTAATGAACTAAGCCTTTTATGTCCAGACACTTTTGCCGATGATACCAAGAAGATGAAACAGTACATCAAAGGTCTATCCAGTAATATCAAGGGTGAGACGACTTCGTCTAAACCTGGGTCGTTTGATGAAGCGGTCCAGATGGCTCACGCATTGATGGATGTCAAACTCCAGGACAAGAAGAACTTCATTGCTGAAGGAAATAAGAGGAAATGGGAAGCGGCACAGAGCAATCAGTCCCAGGGTCAAAGCCGAGGTGTAAACCGAAACAACAATGGTCAGAACCGCAATCAGCAGTTTAACCAACGAAGGAATGAAGGGATGAGAGCTGTGACAAACCCCAGAGGAGCAAAAGTGAATCCCCACTATGGTAGGTGCAACTTGTACCATGTAGGGAATTGCCCGCCTGCATGCGGCAAATGTGGAAAAGCGGGTCACAGGATGTCTGATTGCCGAACGAGAGGGGTAGCCACTGGGGCGAATGCTACAAGAGTGAGGGGATGTTTTGGATGTGGAGAGAGAGGCCATATGCAAGGGAATTGCCCGAAGGCAGGAAACAAGCAAGGAGGTAACAATGCTGCTGCCGTGTATCAAGTAAGGACGGCTGATAAACCACAGGGTCCTAACGTGGTTACCGGTACGTTTTTGCTAGACGCTTGTTATGCTAGTATTTTGTTTGATTCTGGTTCCGACAAGAGTTTTGTAGATGCTAAATTTAGTCGTCATATCGATAGAAAACCGGTGTTATTAGCGACTAGTTATAACTTTGAGTTAGCCGATGGGAAAATTGTTAGTACGAATTCTATACTGAAAGGGTGTACCTTGAAGTTAGGAAATTACGCTTTTAAAATCGACTTGATGCCTATAGAGCTAGGATCGTTTGACGTAATTGTGGGAATGGATTGGCTGATGGCGCACAGTGCTATGATCGTCTGTGGCGAGAGATTAGTTCAGATCCCGTTGAGAAATAAAGTCTTGACCGTGAAGGGAGACGAATGCACTTCTCGTTTGAAAGTGATTTCTTGTTTGAAAATGATGAAGTATGTAGAGAGTGGATGCGATGTGTTTTTGGCACAAGTTTCGAGTGATGGTGATTTAGAGGCGAGGATTGAAGAGGTACCTGTTATCTGCGAATATCCAGAAGTTTTTCCAGACGAGCTGCCAGGTTTACCACCCACCTGTGAGGTCGAGTTTCGAATTGATTTGGTGCCAGGAGCTGCGCCGATTGCGCGTGCACCCTATCGATTAGCACCATCCGAGTTAAAGGAGTTATCGGATCAACTGAAGGAGTTGATGGACAAAGGATTTATTAGGCCGAGCTCATCACCAAGCTGACGGTTAAGAATCGGTATCCATTGCCGAGGATTGACGATTTGTTTGATCAATTGCAAGGTTCCAGTGTATACTCAAAGATCGATTTAAGATCAGGTTATCATCAACTACGTGTAAGAGAGGAGGATATTCCTGTAACTGCCTTTCGTACGCGGTATGGACACTTTGAATTTCGAGTGATGCCGTTTGGGTTGACGAACGCGCCTGCTGTATTCATGGACCTTATGAATCGCGTATGCAAGCCGTATCTAGATAAGTTTGTTATTGTTTTCATCGATGATATTCTTATTTACTCTAAGAGTAAGGAGGAGCACGAGAAGCACCTGAGAAAGATTTTGGATCTGCTAAAGAAAGAGAAGCTGTATGCGAAGTTCTCGAAGTGTGAGTTTTGGTTAGAATCCGTGCAATTCCTTGGTCACGTGATTGATAGCAAAGGAGTTCGCGTGGATCCTGCCAAGGTCGAAGCGATCAGGGAATGGTCGGCACCGACAACGCCGACTGAAGTTCGACAATTCCTTGGTTTAGCTGGGTATTATCGGAGATTCATTGAAGGATTTTCGTTGATAGCAAAGCCATTGACAAAGCTTACCGAAAAGAATAGGGTGTATGAATGGGGAGATGAGGAAGAATTCGCTTTCAAAACGCTCAAGGACAAGTTATGTTCCGCACCGATATTGTCATTACCTGAAGGAACCGAAGACTTTGTAGTGTATTGTGACGCATCTCGTAAAGGTTATGGAGCGGTATTGATGCAGCGTGAAAAGGTGATAGCTTACGCGTCGAGGCAACTAAGGAAGAATGAGGAGAACTACACGACGCACGATTTGGAATTAGGAGCTGTAGTCTTTGCGTTGAAGTTGTGGAGACACTATTTGTATGGGACGAAGTGTGTTGTATTCACTGACCACAAGAGTTTGCAACACATCTTAGATCAAAAGGAGTTGAACATGCGACAGAGACGATGGGTAGAATTACTGAGTGATTATGACTGTGAAATTCGCTACCATCCTGGCAAGGCGAATGTTGTAGCGGATGCACTGAGTAGGAAGGAACGGGAGAAACCTTTGAGAGTCAGAGCTTTGGTGATGACTGAGAGCGTTGACTTAACCGAAACTATACTGAAGGCTCAAGAGAGGGGATTAATGAAAGGTAATGTTGAAGCTGAGAACTTGGGAAGAATGTTGAAACCTCTTTTTGTGATTAGGTCAGACGGATTGAGATATTTCGAGAATCGGATTTGGTTACCATTGTGTTCATCTGAGGAAGGAAAGCCTGGAGTACGAGATTTGGTTATGAACGAGTCTCATAAGTCGAACTATTCGATACATCCTGGATCGGACAAAATGTATCACGACCTGAAGAAAGTTTATTGGTGGCCGAATATGAAGGCGGATATTGCTCGTTACGTTAGTAAGTGTTTGACTTGCGCGAAGGTTAAAGCAGAACATAAGAAACCGTCTGGGTTGTTGGTACAACCAGAGATCCCAGAATGGAAATGGGAGAAAATCGCTATGGATTTCGTGACGGGTTTACCTAGAACTCCTAGTGGATGTGATATGATATGGGTAATAGTGGATAGGTTAACGAAATCTGCTCATTTCTTACCTATGAAGAAGACGGACAGTATGGAAAAGCTGGCCAGTGTGTACGTGAAGGAGATCGTCTGCAGACATGGAGTGCCGTTATCGATCATTTCGGATCGCGATAGTAGATTTACTTCGGAATTTTGGAAATCGCTTCAACGTGCGATGGGCACTGAATTGAATTTAAGTACGGCTTATCACCCGGAGACTGACGGCCAGAGTGAACGAACTATTCAGACGATGGAGGACATGCCCCGAGCGTGCGTGATTGATTTTGGAGGAAGTTGGGAACGCCACTTGCCTCTAGTGGAGTTTTTGTATAATAATAGTTATCATGCGAGTATCAAGGCAGCACCGTTCGAAGCGTTGTATGGAAGGAAGTGTAGATCGCCCGTGTGTTGGAGTGAAGTAGGGGAAAGTCAATTGACTGGACCCGAAATGGTTTTAGAAACGACAGAGAAGATTGTGCAAATCAAGAACCGATTACTTCCTGCGAGAAGCCGACAGAAGAGTTATGCCGATAACAGAAGGAAACCGTTGGAATTTGAATTCGGAGATATGGTTATGCTCAAGGTATCGCCGTGGAAGGGTGTAATTCGTTTTGGGAAGAAAGGAAAGTTGAGTCCGAGGTATATTGGACCATTTAAGGTCGTTAAACGAATTGGACCATTAGCGTACAAGTTAGAGTTGCCGAGCGAGCTTAGTGCTATTCACGACACGTTTCACGTATCGAACTTGAAGAAGAGTTTGGCGGATAAGGAATTGGTGATTCCTTTGGACGAGATTCAACTGGACGACAAAATGCATTTTGTGGAAGAACCCGTGGAAATTATGGACCGAGAGGTCAAGAGGCTGAAGCGTAGTAGAATTCCTATTGTGAAGGTTCGATGGAATTCTAGGCGTGGACCGGAATACACTTGGGAACGTGAGGACTTTTTCAAGGAAAGGTATCCTCATTTGTTCCAGCGGCACGAAATGTGAGTATAAGAAGAGGCGAGCGCCGGGACGTCGCTCTCTTTAAGGAGGGGTGGATGTGATACCCTAGAACCGAGGTCACTAACATTACCCTAAATTACGCTAATTTTTGAAATTTTTAATAAATATTAATTGCTATATATTTTAGTATTTTGGTTGAAACCGATGTTCGAGGTTATAATTTTGACGATTGACGATTCAAGAAGGACGATGACGAATACGATCCCGATGGATGCCCAAATTTCTATAATTATTGACGTTTTATCGATAATGTAATTTTTCGAGAATTTTACTTACGGTTCGTGTTAGGTCGAGTCGGGTGAGTTTTATAGCTTTCCGGGTACATTTAAAGTATCCCAAAAGTATTTTGGAGTGTTTGGGATAATTTCCGACTCCCGTAAAATTTTCTAAAATGACTAGTGAGTCAATCCCGCAAAGTTTTAGTGTCGTTTTTACTTAAGGCCAAAAGAAAGCTTAAATTGCACAAGAGGTCCTTCCAATTTTTACAAAAGGGGAAAGTAAACACATACATCACAAAAACACTTGCAAAAATTTTTTTCTCTCCCTCTCTTCTCCTTTAGGCCGACGGTCACCCCCAACCCACCATAAACCACCCTTAATTATTTTTTTCTACTTGGTTTTGATTAAAACTAAGGTTAGACCACCTCTAATCTAATCATTCTCTATCTTTCTATGTAATCAAATCCAACATGCTTTCATATTTTTTTTTCAAGAATCAAAGGAATTTTTCAAACTCGTTTTTGATGTTAATTGGATAAATGCATGTTTAATTCATGTGTAATGGGGGTATAATCACTAAAGAAACCCACCAAAATTGATTTGGTTGTGGTGTTTTGGTCACCCAAACCCCACGGCTAAGGGGGGTGTTTGGGAGACCATGGTGATTGATGTTTTGAGCATGGGTTTTGTGTTTAATCTTGTGTTTATAGATGTTTTAGATGGATACATATACTTGCATGTTTGTTTTTAGGATTTTAGTTTATGAGGTTGATGATCAATAGGGGTTAGGAACTGAAAACATGGTTTGGTTATGATTAGGGATGCTTAGGATGATGTCTAGTGATGATAAAAGGGTTTGGAAACGAGCGTTAGTGTGATTTTGGTATGGTTGAATTTAGGTAGAAAGTTTAAGGCATTTTCGTAAAAATTATTTTGAAAACAGGTCTTGTGGATAGGATAGATTTGTAGAGCATTCTCTTAGCTTCGATTTGGTATAAAGTAGAGCTTACGACTCCTAACGAGTCAAAAGTTACGACGTTTTGAAATTCGTGTACCGGGAGATGAAAACCGTCATAATCCGAAGTTATGATTGGTTTTAGGTCAAATCCCGGGGACTATAAGTCTAGTTTGGTAAATGGTCAAGGACTGAATTTTGGTGTCAAACCTGCACATTTGAGTCTACTATAGGACTTAGGTATCAAATGGGTCAATGGAGTATTTTAAACGGGTCAAACGAGTCCGACTTGGTCAAAGTACAATTTCAGTCCGAAAAACGTAGTTTTTGGAAAAGCTTTGAGTAACGGGTCGTAGAAGTAAAAATTTTTGTTGGGATTAAATATGTGTTATCTACAGGTCTTATAGTATTTTTGAGAATTTTGTCAAATTTTACAAAGATGGTTAAGTATGGTAAAACAGCCCGTACTTTTGGTAAGTATCGGCGAAAATGAATAAAAATGGATAGCGTTAATAATAAGGACAAATGGTGTAAAATGAGTAACGCTTGTTGTTTCGTTTTGGCGTGAGTTGTAATTGTCATAAGTGACTAGTATTTATGTATTTTATACAGTACCATAAGGTTTTAAAATGAGATTACTCATTACGCGTTATTTGGTTTGATAGGTGTTGATTTACCCGGGCATCCGTATCGTCGTCAGTGACCGTCTCTCGAACTATCGACTACTTGATATATAAGGTGTGAATTTATAGCCTCGCTTATTATTATTTCAAACTGTTTTACCCGCGAGGGAAATGCCTGCTAGTTTTTAAAATGAACATATGTCATGAATGATTGTTGGACCCGAATGTTGCCTTTGAAATTGTGTTGAGTACCTAGTTGCAAAAGTCCCTAATTTTATGAACTATTAACTATTGTTTAGTCCTAGCGTGGATTAGAAATAGCCGCTTATACAAAGTGATAGTACTATGGGGTTGACTACCCTATCCGAGACGAGGGCTAGTACGTTGATACCCCCTGCGGACGGATAATTTGTGATAAGAGATAAGGTATAATTGCAACTGATGCCTTATTAGGGGCCTTGGTTTCATCTGAATCACGCCGGTAATTATTACGCGGGTGATTGAGTTAACGGTTTAGTGTCATGAGCTTAAACACAATTGCCAGTATCTTAAATATAGATTGTTTGATCGACAAGTCTATGAATGATCGTGAATGGTTTTTATTTCACATATGTTCAAAATGAATTATAAAACCTATGAATTCCACTCAACGTTTTCGTTGACCAAATTTAGCATGTGTTTCAGGTAACCGCTGAAGTGTAGCATGGAGCGTGCATGGGATGGATGTTGTGTGTATGGCTTGGAGTCTGCTTGTTTTTCCTCCCTTTACTACTTAAACATTTTTAACTTTAATGTTATGTTGTTGTGAAAACTGTAACTTTTGGGTTGAGATTCATGGGGACCAAAAACGCTAAACTCTGTTGTATCAATTGGGGTTGGAAAAACCGTAGACATGTATCTTTTAACAATTTTTAATTTAAGTTTTAAATTGACGTCTCTTTGGAGTCGTTCGATATATCTTGTGTGCGATGATAACTGCCTAGCAACCAAATGTTGTAGTTCCGCTGCGCATAGCATTTGGTGGGGTGTTAGAGTTAATTATGATGGAAAATGTAAATCTTGCTTTGTAACTAATGCATTGCATGAGGGCATTGCAATGGTCAAGTGTAGGGGATTTAATAATTGTGAAAACACTTATCCTTTTACCGCTTAATTATAATAATAACCAAGCCAAAACATGTAATTAATGTTGTAAATGTAGGAATTATACGTGGTTTGTGTTTTTGTTGTGATTTAGGATAAAATGTAAAAAAGGAAGAAAAAACGGGCTTTCACGGGCTTTTATCAAAGAAAAAGACAAAAGACGAAGTCGAAAGATCAAGAGTGCAAAAAGAACGGAAGTCCAAGGCCTATTCTAAAAATTTATCGAATAAAAAGTCTAAAGACGGAAGTTTAACGAAGTCGAAGAACTAAAGTCTAATTAATGAAGAAATTATAAGACAAGTTCAAATTATCCATCGAAAAATCCCGAGACAAAGTCGAGAAAGTCGAAGAATTTATAAGACGAAAAGACGAGAAAGAAAGAAAGAAAGAAGGAAGCTTCCAACCAACCATACACTTCACTCCTATAAGTACCCTCCTAATGACACATTAGGAGGTGTTAGCTATTTGACACATAGCTCTCCACAATTTGTTTACTTGCACTTTCATATTATCATTTACTTTATTGTCTTTAATTTCAAGTTATTTCCAAGTAAGTTTTTAATTTGTGTTGGTGAATCTTTAAGTTTAATTTCAAGTTTTTCATAATCATTCTCATTCTTCTCTTCTTGTTTTAAAAATCTATTGTCTTGTTTGATTAATCTTAAAGTTTTCATCTTTATGCTTAATTTGATTAAAGTTCTTATCTTTTTGTTATTATCATTTTCGTGTGATTCATGGTCTTAACTTATTGTGTTTTTTGCTTAATTGGTGTCTAGCTTATTTTCATTTAAGTGTTTTTAAAAGTTTTATCTTTTTAAAGTTTAATCTTTTTCTTTTAGTTCAATTTATAAATTTTGCTTATCTAGCATCTTGAAAGTTTTTAAATTCGTAGCTTATTTTTTTCTTGTTATTATTTTTTGGTTAAATTTTTAGTAAGTGCTTATTAGAAAAGTGCTTATTAGAAAAGTGCTTATTTTGTTATTGCTTATTTGCCTTTTACTTTCCATCGTAACTTGCAAGGGTTTCACATTCTGATTCGGATATTGCGATCGCAATAACCCTAGGGTTTTACTTTGCGATCGAATATTTAGACAGTGTATTGCGATCACTTATTCCGATCGTGGATTGCGATAGCCCCTGGCATCGTACATTACGATCGGGTATAAGGCATATTGCGACGAAACTCTGCCCAAATTTCAATTACCATATTGCGATAGTTTACATATTGCGACAGTTTTTACCTTTTGTTTTTCCAATAGTATTTTTGTTTTATATTCTGATAGTTTTTTATTCCACATTCTGACACATATTTTTTTATTTGTTTATTCTGATAGTTTTGGTGATTACATATTCCGATAGAACTTTGAATATACATTCTGACATAATTTTTCTTTAACATTCCGATAGTTATAAGATTGGCATGCTAGCCAACCAGCTAACTTCATCCTTTTGGCGCCCATTTTCTTGTTCCCCTTGGGGAACATGTTTCCCTAGGGTAGACATCTGTTCCGTAATCGATTAGTTTTATCTGAAAGTTGTTCCGATTTTTATTCTGGATGTCACGTATTTTTAGTTATATTTTCCGTCTATTTTTAGTATCAGTATTTTTTCGAAAAGTTTAAGTTTTATCTTTTATTTAGTCCGCTTTAGTTTTTACCTCGTCTAGTTTTAAAGTAGCCACTTAGTCCTATTTCGTCCTTTTTCATTAGGTAAATTTTATTTTTCAGTCGAAAGTTAATTTCTTCTTTTAGTTTTATTTTTATTAATTGTTTTGTTTTAATTTACGTTTTAATATTTGTTTTGCTCCTTTATTATTAGTTATTTGTTTTTTAGTTTATTTTTATTACGTTTCGCTTTTACCTTTTAAGTAGAAATAGATAACCAAACCTTCTTTTATTCACCAAGAACAATTGAGTCTAGCATTAAACTGTCATCAATTCGAATTGAACCGAGAACAACACACAACGAAGACATCTAAAAGACAGTTATTACTAATACATTACTGAAGAAGTATATAAGCAGAACACCTCTTGAAATTATCCACATCGACTATGCGCGTGACACTGAGTACAACAATGTAACCATTTTAGTGATAGTTATCCATGTCATCAACCATCCACCCCGAACCCGGAAACTAGATAAGCAAGTCTTCATCCTAATGGTTAAACACGAGCAAGTTATCTTACAAAGATAAAATAAGTGCACGCCTTCGATAAATCCGTATTCAATTGCAAATAATAATACCTGATCCAAACCGTAGCCACTAAAATTCAAATGTAGCCATTTTTCTCGGTCACGTTAAACTAAATCTCGTCACTTTGTCTCGTATTTTTGTCACTTTGTCTAGTCACTATCTCACGTTCATGATCGATGGTTGAAAATTACTAGTAAAATCTACGTAATCAAAATTACTAGTAAAATTACTAGTAACATGACTAGTAAATTTCCACCATCACATACACATTTTAGTGCCAACCCAAGCATTCGACCTAGTAAACTGTTAAGTATTAACCGCAACCCAACTGCATAGGCTCGACCCACATTACTGAGTCAAACCCGGTCCATAAAGAGAGATATAAAAGGAAGAGTAACCCTAATTTATCTCACAATGGTAACCTAATCACTCATAACACACCAGCCGCTTAAGCAAATCACAACGACCGTGTTTTTCTTTTCTCCCCCAGATTCATACTCAGCCACCACAAAATAAAACACATCATTTAATCTTATCATGACCGATTCATAATCTCAAACCAAATCACCAAACCAAAAATGAATCTTATCAAAATATCATCACTGATCTCGTAACCCATTCAATCCTTCTTAATCACGAAATAATTAATTAAGTTTGCTCTATAGTCAAAATCAGTTAAACCACTGCTAATCCCACGAATTATTTCATATTAGACGAACCCAATAGATGAGTCATCTAAAATGAAATGATTTGAAGATGCATTTGTAAGACTTGTCTTCATGATCATTCGTTTGATCTCGGGTAGGCTCATATGTCTGATTGCATGTTGGTTTTTGTTTAATAAATCAAAACAAAATAATGATTATAACAATTTTGTTATTAATCCTTATTTGATTTTGTATATGAAAAATTGGTTAAAAACCAAACACGGATCCGTGATGATAAAGTTTTAGATTCAACAGATCTTTAATGGTCACACGAAACAATATGAGATCGAGTTATTTATTTATTGATTTGAGTTAGTATGAGTCTAAATGATGGAGATAGGAGACGATGGGATCTAGGTACAGGTGGCAAATCTCGCCTATTTTGATACACATGGGCACTTTTTGCCCATTTTCAAAAAAAGATGGGGCACTTTTTGCCCATTCTTTATAATGAATGGGCTAAATGGGCGCATATGTAAGAAACTAAATGGGCTTAACGAGCGTATTTGTAAAATACAAATTAGTATACTCGACGAATATTTTTTATTAAATTTTTTATGCCGCCTTTCAAACAAGTATTTTTATTTTTTATTTGTAAGTTTTTATATGTTTTTTTCCTTTTTTACCTTGCGCCCGTTTAGCCCCCCGTGCCCGTTTAGCCTGCGGCCCGTTTAGCCCGTTGCCCGTTTAGCCCACCGCCCGTGCCCGTGCCCGCCCGCTCATTTTGCCACCTCTAGATCTAGTATAAATGATTGCTTGGATTTGATTGGAGGGATAAAGTTGTTTTTCGGTATTGTTATGTTGAGTCTTAGCCTCGGTACATTTAAAACAAACCAATCTCGGAAAGGTTTAAATCTTACCATTTCGGAATGTTGAACGAAACACCATTTCAGAATGAATCAAGAAAACATCATTTCAGAATGTTTGTTAAAACCTCACCATTTCAGAATATTTCATTATTTCACCATTTTGGATTGTTTCAAGAAATTGCCATTTCGGAATGTCTTTAAATCGTACTATCTCTTAATGTTTTTGAAATCAACCATTTCGGAATATGGTGATTATCACCATTTCGGAATAAATCTAGAAACACAATTTCGGAAAAATGGTTGTATCACCATTTCGAAAAATGGTTATATCACTATTTCGGAAAAAAAAATTAAAACCTTATCCAAAAGTACTTTTCCAGATTTTCTAGATCTGTGTTTTTAGCATCTTATCTTCATCATCATCTTAAGAAAAAGACACTAAGAAACCAAGGAAAAATGGTAATACCAGATCTAAAACCGTAACAAAAATTGAAACAAATATGAAATTAGTGATAAACCCATCGTATGATACCGGAGACAAATAATGATACCAGAAAATGATAACACGTGACCCGGACTGATAAAGACAACAAATGTATACCAGGACTGATAAAGACCACAAATGTATACCAAGACTGATAAAGACCAGTTGTGACAAAAAATATTAGATTTAAGTTCTTTTGGATACCAAAGTTTTTCTAGGATACAAGGGGACTCATCCCCACCATCCATCTCCATCTTATTCAAGGGCTGAGATTAAATCCCCAATTTACACAACTTTCTCCTTTCTTTCTCATAAAAACACACACCCGTTCTTTCACTTCTCTCTCTACCCCGATCTACTTTCTCTCTCTAAAATTTGAAGCGAACAATCACAACATCATCATGAATCCATCACAATCGATTAATTAGATCGAACTTAACATGAATTCATATCAGGTTTGTATTCTTATAATCTATGCTTATTTTTTTTAGCTTATTTGATTTTGAATAAGCTTATTAGTTTATTTTCATTAGCTTTGTTGAACGAAATATGCCGATTGATAGTTCTTATTTTGATCAATTTATTCTAATTAGCTTTTAATTAGGTGATTTATGTGAATAAGCTTATTTGTTTGAATAAGATTTTTAACTAGATGAGAGTTATAAATAATCTTGAGAATTAGATAGGAGTTATGTGAATAAGCTTACAAATTACACGAGAGTTATGAATAAGCTAGCTTATTAGCTTAGGTTGACAAATCGTAAGGTATTTTATGTAAGTTGGATTAAGTTTGCTGATGTAGGCTGCAATAAGCTTGATATATCATGTATGATATATATATATCATATATGATATATCACCACTTTTCATATATGATAGATATATCATATATGATAACTGATGATATATCATATATGATATAACTATCATATATGATATATCAAATAAACCATAGGAAAAAACAGATTCTGTATGAGTATTTTTTAGAAAATCAATATAAACTCTTGAAACTTGTCTTCTATCATATATATGAGTAATTTATTTTGGTGTTAAAATGTTGCATAATATGTTCTTTTTATCTTTTATAAATGCAGTCAGACAGAGATGGTGCGATTGGCAGCTTTGGAGCAAAGCAGAGAGGGATGTTGATTATAACAAGAGGATGTGCATGGATATGTTTTAAGGATCAAGACGGAGTAGGCGTTGTTCATGAATTCATCATCTGATAATCTGTTTTTTTTCCATTTTTTTGATTTTGTATAAATTGTTATCATATATGATATCAGAGGTATATCATATATGATTTTACATTAGGTTACGTTCGGTTTGAATTATCATATATGATTCTGTTCAAAAGTACATTTTTATGTTATGAACAAGTGTTTGATTATTAATTGTGCATACTCTTTGTTGTAATCATGAATTCATCAGATTCTTTATTTAATAAATCCAAGTTTTTCTTGAGTGTCATATATGATAGTGCATGATCATATACTCCGTATGACTTAATTTATAAAAACCACCATGACATAATACCAAGAAAGTTAAATCATATTAACAAGATGTTGTACGAGATACCAATTGATTACAAAATCGTCCATATACTTCAAAACTCCATTAGGAGATTACAAGAAAAAACAAACAATAAACGTAAAAGAAAAATTCACGAGCTTATTCATTAAGCTTCTTGGCCTTTTGGATGCTTGTAATGTTCAACACGCCTTGTAAACAACCTTCTCTACACAAAAAAGAAGATTTAATTCAATTTTCAAGCACATAATCATATATGATATATTTGATCATATATGATATTTAGCTTATATCATATATGATATAGCATATCATATATGATACTTCATTAGCAAGTCATACTAAATATGTTCAGCCAGATTAATCCATTAAAAAAAGAGTTAACTCAATTTTCAACCACATTATCATATATGATATATCTCATCATATATGATATTTTAGCTTATATCATATATGATATAGTATATCATATATGATACTTCACAAACAGGTTACACTAAATATGTTCAGCGAGATTAAGCTAAAAAACCTTATAATTCATGAAAATAAGCTAATAAGTTAGCTTATAATTCATCATAATAAAGGTGATGATTATCAATAAGCTTATTCACATTAAGCATCAAGTTACCTTATCATTTGACATGTTAAATTCATGTAACTTATCAAATAAGCTATAAAAAATAAGATGAGTTATAAGCTTATTCAGATCGAATAAGCTAAAAAAGATGAATCGAAACAGATCGAATGAACTTTACCTTATTTATGAAGAGGATGATCGATTTGTGATGGTGATGATCGATGGATTTGATGTTTGTGTTGATAAATTAAGATGTAAATATGTGTGTGTGTGTGTGTGTGTGTGTGTGTGTGTGTTTATGTGTGTTTTAAAGAGAAGAAGAAGAAGAAATCGATCCCAGATTTGTGAGAGTGGTAGGTGGTGTTAGTGGGAGGGGTAAAATGACGAAACTACCCCTCCGCTTTTTTTTTTGTTTTTAATATGAGTTGTTGGATGAGATGAGATGGACGGTCCAGATTTGTCCCCTTGTATCCAAAGGATACAAGGTATCTTAAATAACCGGACTCAAAATATTAAGACTATTTGGACGAGGAAAATTTAGACCACTAAAATCTATTTGTAACAAAAAAATGTTAAACAGATTTTTGTAACAGATTTTAGACAAAAAAATTTAGACCATCGAATCTGTAAAACCCGCATAAAATACATGAAAACATAAAATACATGAAAATACAAATTAATTAAATCTTTATATTAATTAATGCACGACAAATATTACGTATATTATTTAATTAATGACAAATATTTACGTATAATAAATAATGCACGTAAAGTATTTACGCATATTAAATAAATCATGACACGGTTAAAACACGAACTTAAGTTATGAATACATAATACACGGGAATTATTAAAACACGAAAAATATATTAGAAGGGGTGTTTGTGGCCGGCTATAAAAGAAGAAACAAGAAGGGCCCAAGCCCGACCCGTTAACAATTTATCTGTCACCCCCCAGTTTATCAGAGTAATGCAACACAATGGGGTGTGACGGTCAAGACTATCACAAGACATAGATACAAAGAACGACTATTTAAAAGCCGTTTTCATTTAATTAAAATCATAAAACTTGTTCGGAAGCGAATTACACAAGATCATAATAAAACATTGTTTCAAAATACTTTCAGATTGATCCAAATATCCATACACTAGTCATGACCATTTTTATTAAAAATCTCCCATGCACAACCACGTCACTCCTCCGTCTTGATACCTGAGAAAAACATTGCTAAAGCGTCAACACAAAAGTTGGTGAGTTCATAGGTTTAAGTTTAAATAGTGTGATGAACCATAAGATTTTCAAGGCAACCAACATATAACCTTATAACAAATACAAGATTATAATCAAAAGTATACGTTTCAACAACCTACGTCTAAGCTCATGACACCGAAGCGTTAACCAACCAACAAGATATAATGAGAGCCCGAGCAAATGCCAATCCCAAAGCATTCGTTCCGACTCAAATGTAAGTGTATCTAATTTGGTCACACAACATTAGATAGGGAGGTCAATCCCGATGGATCTATCCATAATATCCGCTCTTACACTAAGTAATTAACGGTTCATGATAGTGGGCTAAAAAGCAACATGGGATAACGAGACTTAGACATCAAGTAGGCAAACGTATGAGTTTAATGCACTTATGTTCATCCGTTAAAAATAAGCAATGTTCTCACCTCAAAATAGTTAAAACAATTAAAAGTGGGGTTATGAAACTCACCTCGATGAAGTAGTAAATAAGATCAACAAAGATAACATGGAATATCAAGGCACACAAAACGATCTACTCGTAACCTAAGTAAAATATACGTACTTAGGATAAATACAAGAAATATTAATTTATAATGCACTTGGTTGATAATTTATACTTGCTATTGATTATAAAATGTTTTTATACATTTTTCTTGTTCAATAATTTTAGTCACGGGGTCAACTTTGGGTCTCGATATCTCCTTAAATAATAGTCTGAAAAATAAACGGGTTCTTGTTATAAAAACTAGGCCGTGAGGTCTTCCACAACTGATAAATATCACATTTTTATGAAGTCTCTAAGTGTGGAAAATAATTAGGCAAAGTAGTTCACTCGTAATAAAAATAAACAGGTAAAGTTCAATTATTTATAAGTGTCAATCGACCATCTTTAGGAATTTATTGCGGGTTCGTTACTTAACTTTAAGACAAACTGAAAGATGTTTTGAAAACTAGGCCACGCCACCTTTAACGAGGTATTTTTATACCTTTGGGCCAAGGTCATTAGGCCGGTTAAAAATAGGCTTAAAGTAAGGGCCTTAGGCTAAAGGTTTGTATCAATATTTAGAGTTTGTGATGATATTGGTTCCTATACATTTTAAATGACAAAAGATAACATTCCTTTCCAAAACAAGCCTAACACATTGTACTTCTTTAATTTACTTGTAACAAAATGATAAGAATAGGACAAGGTGTTCTTACTCCTCTTGTTCATACACGTAAGTTATCAATAGTGAGCTAGTTGGAACATAAACAATTTCATACATTCATGATTCAAGTACCACATATGTACCTACATGACATAGTCAAAAGAAAAGAATGCTTGGCTTAATGCATACGCATGGTATGCAAAGGAGAATGGTCCCCCATTTGTTTTTGGGCTAAGTACTAAAAGAGACTCAAGTACAACCAATGGTCCCCTACCCAGACTTTTTTTTTCAAAATTCCAAAAAAAGACTTATACTTTTGATCAACTGATCAACCCACTTAAAATTTTGACACGTATACAACTGATCAACCTTTTTTTATTATTATCTTCTCCCAAAACTTTGGCATATACATTCTGACATTTGTACTGTTCCATTGATCAATCGACGGCGGATCAACTGATCAACCTCTTTTTTGACTTTGGAAATTGAAAAAGTTAAAAAAAACTGTACTTTTTATACAAAAGATTTTGTATATATTTTCTTGGAAAAGAACATTTATATAAAAAAATCAATTTTTTTTTCACACATTACACACACATTACACACACACACATTATCAAAACGATGATTCATTCAAAACCTCACATTTTCATCCCCATTTTGAATCCCTTGTTTTTTCCGTCGCCTAGATTCGGCTTTATATCAAAACATCACATTCATCGTCGTGTTGAATCCCTGTTCCGAGTGTAGGGCTTTGTTTTTAGGGTTTCAATATCCATCTATAGATTCCCTAGTAACAGTAAGTTTTTAATTGTTATTCTTGTTAATTGATATTATTTATTTGTCTTATAATTATTCTTTGTAATTGATAATCGCCATCTCATGAAATGATCAATTGATAAACGTTGTAAATTATAAATTAGATGCCTTAATTGATAAGTTTCATCTCCTTATTGATGATTTCTACACCACAGGCTAATAGACAATTTAACATTCAAGGCCATAAAATTTTACCGAATCTGAAAAGCTTATAAATTTCTATTCGTACCTCATTTATGTCCATTAAATTTTTACTTAAAGCTTACTGCCAGTTCATTGGTGTCTTTTGATAGTTGAGTTTTTACACTTTGTTTAGGAAAACAAAGGTAATTAGGGTAAGTACACAAGTGATTTAGGAAAACCACAAGTTATGACCCAAAGTGGGGATCGTTCTCAAAAAGGCTTGGTGTGTGTGTTAAGAGATGATTAACTTTGTGATTATATTTATGAGAACTGAATAGAAGAGAGATTAGAAGAGAATGACGGTTACGATGACAAATTACACTAAGACGATTAGTCGTACACGTAAAACCGTAAAAAGTAGCAAAATTCTTAAAAATTTACTCAAAAAATTCCTAGAAAATTGAAATAAATCCTAAATAATGTAAAGTTTACAATAAATCAAAAATCACCCAAACCTTTTATTTAATTAAATAATAATTTTTTAATGCTAATTAAAGCCCAAAAATCAATTTAATTAACCAAAAGCCGAAAATGAGATTTTTCAATTATAAACCTATAAAATGACTTAACTAAATTTAAAACTATTTTTGAAAATTTTAAATTTAATAAAAGCTATTTAAAAACAATTAAAAACTATTTAAACTTAAAATAATTATAAAAATTAATCTAATGACAATAAAAATATTCTAAAAATTGTAAAATTCCTAACTTAATGTATTTAACCTAAGAAAAATATAAAAACTTGAAAAATCAAAATTTTAATTTTTAATAATAAAATAATATTAACAATCTAAAATTTATAAAAAATTCTAAAAAGGTGCAAACTAGCTTATTTTAACCTAATAAAAACAGAAATGAAGTTGAAATTACCTAAATACCCCTAATGGGCCTAGAATGGGCCAAAAGTCCAAACATTTAGCTTAATGGGCTGATTAAGGCCCAATAAGAAAAATGTTGTCCAAATAAGCCCAAAAGCTCCTATCTGACTCAAAATTTGATTTTAAAGACAAAACTCTGAAGGCCCAAAAGCTGAAAATGTGTTTAAGCTAGCTTATTTCAAAGCAGCTTATTCTTAATGGGCTTTTTGGCCCATTAAGCTATAAGCTGATGCCATAAGCTCAAATTAGACACAAAAGATTCTTTTGAGTTACTTAAGAGTTCTGTAAAAAGAAATTTGAAATAAGCACAAGGAATAAGCCTGAAAAAGCAATAAGCTATCTTCACAAAACGACAAAATAGTCGTTTTCAAGTTCTAGGCCACCCCAAGAGCTGATTCAAGTTTCAAAAGCTTTTAAATGACTTAACTAAGCTTAATCAACAAAAAGTTTTTCAATAAGCACACTCAATAAGCTGAAATAAGCAAATAAGCACTTAATTAAAAGTCAAACTTATGAGTTTTCTAGCAAAAAGTCAAAGTCAAGGTCTGATAAGCTCCAGTTCAATCAAATGGGTCAAATAAGGAAGATTGATCACAAAAAATAAGTTGTTGCAAGTCTGGATAAGCCAATATGGCTTATTAATAAGCTGAATGCAAAATTACACTAGCAGGGGCTAGTTTTGGTGTCTGAGCAGTGGAAACTTTTTCCACTGCTTGTGTAACACCCCCAAATTTGTACAACTCAATACAGCGGAAGACTAGTTGGTGTTACGGGATAGCACATTACTCACATCATAGACAACGCATAAAAATCGCGTCGTTTATTCATTAAATCATTTCCATTCATAAATAGCAAAGTTACATAGGTCCCAAGTCATTATATTTAATACAGGTTTTACAAAGCATTTGAATGGAAATAAGTAGTTAGGTGCGGGCCATGAATTCTTGTTGTCTTCCCGAGAATTACCTTCAAGTACCTGAGATAAAACATGTTAAAAGAAAAGGTCAGCGATAACGCCGAGTGAATTCATAGAGTTTAATAAATTCCATCAATATAACTTTGGTATAAAATTAGTACCAAAAATCAATTCGTACAAATCATTGTAATAGGCCGTAAAATAGCCAAAAACATTTTATACAAATCTTTGTAATAGGCCATAAAATAGCCAAAGTCATTTTATACAAATCCTTATCGAAAATCATAATATAGTCATTTGCCTTAAGAATTATTATACGAGCCAATGTCGTAAAAACATCATACAATACGTCTTATGACGTTGTATAAAATTGAATAAAAACCGTTATATGAATATGGTTATGAAAACCAAAACACAAACATAAGCCGCATGACATTGCTAGTCAGGCAATACATCGTAATTCGGAGCGTCTAGTAGCATTTCATTAGTTTTGGATTATTATAAGCCGCATGACATTGTTACCTTACTAAACCAACAACGGGTAGCTAACCCGATACCAATTTTGCCCATCTAAGTTAGCGTGTCGTCACAAAGGTCACGCTATGGAAATCTTCTCATACATAAATTCGCTTACCAATCAATGTGGCACGACGGGGATCAACCGTCAAGGCGCGAACTGGGGTGATCGTCCCCAAATAGTACTATTAAATGTATAAGTGTCTACCAACTCCCGGTAGTTCACAATTCATGCTAATGGGACTTTTAGTGACATAACCTAACTTTAATAATCCATTTAATTTCATCTATCGGGTCCATTAATCATTTATCGGGTCATACAATCGGGTCATTCAATCATTCGGGTCCAAAATCAATAAACAAACAATCGGGACAAATGGTGTCCTATTTTATAAAACTAACATGTTATCTCCCTCGCGAGTTAATAAAATATTTATAAAAACATTTAAAAGAGTGCGAGGCTATGAACTCACATTGATATGGGAAGGCGATTATCGGCGATTTGGATGTACGGTACGTGCTTCAATCACGGAAACCTAGACAAATAATACTTGGTCTTAGACTCATGTCCAATGACTTTATAAAAATAACAATTATGTATACATATGATGATTATATATATACGATGATCAAGTGGGTTTACATATTCTCGTTTACTCCTTTTAGTGTTATATGTCAATAACTTTTATATTAGTTTACTAGTTTTACCCGTTTACATGTCTTAAGTCCAATAAGCTTATTATAAGTTATTTAACTTATTTTAATCCATTTTGTACCTATATTATCAGTATGTATACTTTCCAAGTTGGGCCTAAATGGATTAAGCCCAATAGATTCTTTTTACAAGTTTTTATCCTATTTAGTCCATTTATTAGTCCAGTATGTTTATTTAACTTGTTAATGTCCGTATGCCCTATAATTCGGGTTTTATCGCTTTTTACTTGTTATACATGTCTATATATCAGTATATAAGTTTTATAAAGTTTTTATTAGACGGGTCCAACCATCTAAGTTTTATTTGACAAAAACGTTAATTTTACGGCAATAGCCGAAAAAGTCGTAAAAATCATGTTTATAGTTTTATAACTTATAAAACTTAACAAGTTTCCATTTTTATCATTTATACACTTATTCCACCTTTTATATATTTATATAAATAAGTTTTATAAGTTAGTGGGTTTTACTTTTACATTTTATACATTATAATTTGAGTGCTTATATAATAGTATTATTCTTTAATTTCCAAAATCTGATTTTTAACTTCATCTTTACCAAAACTGCCATATCTTGAGTTCTACATGGAGATAGAAGCTAAATTTTTTATCACATAAACTACATGATATGTGCTACATTTAACTCTTCTATAGATACTGTTGAATCACCCTTTAAGTATTTTCTAAAAATCGTCCAAAACAGTAACTTCAGATTTATACCCTAAACTTGTTTTGATCATATCTCACTCATTATTTTGATTCCATTGCATGGCCAACTCTCACATGTGTACAAGACCCATAGCTTACTGTAAATCTATTTCACTTCATCATTTTATCAGTTTATGACTTACTTCTTTACTGTTTTATACAGCCATCAAATTTAACCAAGATTTTAACCTTGTTTCTTATGGTTTTTCAACTTTTTATCCATGATTATCAACAACAAATCCCCACATAATATTTTTATCATCATATAATCATCATAAATATATACAATAGGAAATAAAATACATGTTTACATAATCAAAATAACAAGAGGTTGAGGAGGACAATCTTTATACCACCATGATGATGTAGGGTGTGATCAAAACATGGATTTTGATGGAGAAACTTGTGCATAGCCAAGATCATCTTCAAGACCTCCAATCTTCATCAATTCTTTGTGGAAAATCAGCCCCATGACACCATGAAAACTCCTCTATGGATGTTATAAGTTGCACCAATCTATAGAGCTTCAAAAGGTCTTCAACTTAGGTGTAAATAACATAGGATTTTGTGGTTAAAAATCATATGATGATGGTGTTTTGAAGGATATATAGGACGGCAAGATGAGAGCCAAGAGAGAGAGATTGGGTGGATTTGCATGTAGGAAATGAAGAGTGGTTTGAGGTTTGCTTGTTTTGTTTGTGTGTAGCTTCAATGTGAAGCTAATGTGACATGTGTAAGTAACCAAAGTAGCAACTTGACACCAAGTTGCTTTGGTGGCCGGTTTTGATGTGTGGGGTGGGACAAGTGTCCCACTTGTCTCATCCCATTTATTTACGGGTACTCCTCGATTCTAGTTTCCTCGATTTGCGTGCCCTCGGGTCGTTTTACGAAAAACGTTTTTATAAATTATGAATCAACGTCACAAAACTAATCCAATAAAAATTGTCTCATCAAAAACGGAGTTCGAAAACGTAAATACGTAATCCTAAGGTTTCCGGTTTAGTCGTAAAGGACGTGAAAATAAAATCGTAAGTCCTAATCTCTTCTCGTAAATTTGTGAGTTTATGAACCAACACAAATTTAAAACTCCAAAATAATATTCACAGATAAATTTATTTTCTGAAATGTCGGACTGTCACCAAAGACGGTGTATGTAAACGTAAGCACGTAACGTTGAATCCTCCGGTTTAGACGTAGTCGATGTTACTTCAAGACGTAAATCCAAATTTCTTCCCAAAAATATGTGAGTTCATATTGTAAATTGTTTTCAAATAATATTGAGAATAAAATATCAACCATAAATTGACGGATTGTCACAGCATTTACCCCTAAACAGGATCTTTGTCCTCAAAGATCATCTTACCTTACTACTCACTTCTTATAGAGTTAAAGCCATGTGGGTATTTCCTCCACATTCGGTCTTTTCTCACAAGTGCAATTCATTTCAATAAGCGAGTTTCATCAAACATAACTACGGGAATAAGATCAGGCTAAATGTTGACTTACTTTCTCTATCCATGATGTTCACGGGTTTCTGATGAATGCAACTTTTCGCCGATCTAAGCTTTACTAAAGAACAATCAGATTTTCACTTGATAGACATTCCATCAAGTGCGATTTATGAAACATAATTCACGCAGTCCTTGAAGTCCTAGGGTAGATCCAGCTTATATGCCTTTCAAACCAATCTTTCACATCATCTCAATGGTCCCATACAACGGGGACTTATATCCCATGATTTGTCAGATCATGAATTCATCTTTCCAAGGTTAAAAATTGTGGCATAACTTCGCTACCCATTTGGCACTTCAAGGTCTACATTTCACATTCACATATCCTCTTGCCCACTATCGGCAGTTAATAATCAAATCCTAATTTCAACAATCATTTCAGATCTCGCGGGTCGGGTATTTTGCAAGGATAGGTTCGCCATCATAGGAAACCTTAAACCTAAGAGACATGTCCAACTCACAGTGGGTGTATGTCGGGTGTCTTTATCTCAACTCCTGCTTACAGATGCTCTAAGATTTAGATCTTAACAAGATTCGATCTCGATCCTAACCCGATAGTTATCAAGGATAATCTCTCCAAAGGAAAACGATTATACGGTCTATTACCAAAGGTCAATCATTCAAACATAAAACAACACTTATATTACCTTGTATCATTACTTTACCTCGTCCCTTCGATTTGGGGTGGTACATAGTACTCTCATCAAGGTTCGTTCTCAATGATTTCTGAGCAAATCTCTAGAAATTCGATGTGAAGCGAGGATCTTGATATAGATGATCGATACAGGCACGCTATGTTTACATAACTCTTTTGCATTTATCATTAACGGGAATGATATTAGCAGATTTGGTCAGTCTGTCGACGATGACCCAAATCGAATCAAATTCAGATGATGACCTTTGCGTTTACTAATGTATGAGGCGATGTCTGCCTTCATAATTGCCATCAGTACAACTTCTTTAGACAAAGTTACTTTTAGTCCGAAATGACATAAATATAATACTTATACTTACAAGATTTCCAATTTGACTATATCTTACAATCTCCATATTTAGGCAATCACATGTGGTCTTTTATACATTTAACGCCATCGGCTTCTTAATTCTAATGGTTCACACTAGTCGTGAAACCTTTTTATCATCTATATTATCCTTCTTACAAGCATCGTTTATTTTTATATTGTTCGGCAATTTATTTTGTACCTTCATTATTAAGGAACATGTCCTAACTGGTTCTTTATCTTTTATAATGTGTCGGTATCTATGTTCACTTCTCATGATGATATAATTATCATGTCTACAATTCACTCAGATATTCTTTCTATATTATGCGTCAGTAATTACGTTCACCTTCCTGATAAAATAAATATCATAACCGTATTTATTCAAAATTCTTTCTTCATATCTTCTATATTTTAGTTTCGTCTTTACTATTATCTTTATCTGTTTTACTCAATCCATTGTCTAAAGCGTCGATAATCATTATAATTAATTAAATAATTATTTATTAATTTTTTATGAAACGTAAACGTAAAGATTTTAAATTTCTTAGTTTGACCAATTATATAAAATGTTCAAAATAAATTTGAATTTACTTAACAAGATTTTTGTTGACTTATCGAAAATATTTAATAAGATTTCGTAAATGTTCGAAAAACCTTTGTTTATACTTTGGTCAAAGTTTTCTTAGTTTGAAAAGCAAAAATTATCGTTTCAAATTTCAAGTAATAAGTTATATAGTTTCCTTAATTCTTCTTAGGTTGTTTAGAAGTATACACAAACATTTACCCCTAAACAGAAGTTTAGTTAAATGGTTTGTGTATAAGGGAATAATCACTAAAAATCCTTTGTTAAAACATTTGTCAAATTATATCTGCACTTTCTTTTTGGTAAAATCCAAAGTCTAAAAGGGCTCTTAATTTTTGAAGAGTCTATATGCATACATCTTACCATTATTAATCCAACGGTCATTTTATGTAAAGGATTAAGTTTTTAATCCCTAAGCGTTAATGGTTCCAATCTTTGAAAAGTCAATATAGCTTCCATTATCTATTAATCACACGGTTAAATCATGTAAGGTGTTAAGTCTTTAATCACGTGTTAATTATTCAAGGTACAGGTTTTTATCGTTCGGCCAATTCAGGGCAATTTATAAATAATTATTAACTCATTATTATTCTTATATACAAACAATTGGTCCTTAATGATCTCAAGCATGAATTTATCAATTTACAGCCTACACACGTGATTCACCGAATTTATGAATGCTACATGTGCATTGGTCAATCCAAACGACATCACGTAGAACTCATAATGTTCATTACAAGCACCAGATGTAGTGATTGGAATAGATAATCTCTTTCGCAGATGCGAAGTTGATGATAACCATGCTATGGATCAAATTTGCTAGAACCTTGTAAATGATCGAACAATTCTTCCATTTCGAGTTATGGATATCGTTTTCGATTGTCAATTTACTCAGTCACAGTAATCTATAAATATAAGGAAAGATAATACCATAGCTCTTCAGGATGACAGGCTTGGTATAATAAAATCTTTCTCCGACAACTTTCTCAGTTGTACGGTAATTCCTTTAATTTAGATGGTGCTGACGTACAGTGCACAAGCCACAAGTGCAGCACTAGGAATATAATCAATACCAATTTCAACTTGCCTTAATGGCGAAAGTCTAGGTAATTCACCAACAAATACCTCCTAAAGTTTCAGATAAGATAAACATCTTTTAGTACATTCACTTATAAGTCCTTTCTAGATTATAATATCTATTACTAATTCACAACCATTCACGGTATAATTTCAAGTCTAAATACAGGATATGATCATCCATCGAGAATTATTTAGATTACTTTTGATAATCAACATCTTATCTTTTAGGGGATTTCTACTCGAGTTCCCATCAATTAAGACAATGTCGTCACGTCATAATCAATCAATCAATTCTACTGGCACTATCAACTTTCCAGTTTTATTGCCGTCGATAAGATGTGAACTTCTCAAAAGTCTAATAATATCTCATAATCCTTCACAAATTCAAGGATATCTGGAGACATAACTACCTTAAAAGAGTAAGGTCAAGGCATAATCTACGCGAGAGAATTTCAAATCAGATACAGATGAAAACATTTAACGAACATGAATATATCCCATGTTTTCATAATTTGAGTACGCATTCGAAAGCTCCTCGGATCGTTACCCAGGTCATTCAAATGAAATCAAATCATAAGAAATGATAAGAACGTCAATACATCCAGTCGGGTATCAACACTCGGTAATCAGATACTTTTCCTAAGATTCTCAATACGGGAGAATTGGACAAGAAAGAATTATGAATCGTCATATAAGACAATTTCCACAGATGAGTAAATTCGATTCAGAAGAATAGATGCTTTGGGCACATGTGTAGGTGTCCCTAACATTATGTCCTTATTTTTCACGTCTTGCAGATCTCATAAATTTTAATCTTTCACAATCCTCACAGAAAATGTATTGTTTATTCATTAGTTTTATGGTGACTACTAATCAGTCTTGCGTAGTCCATTCCAAATTGTATGTAGGCGCGCAACTATATACAATTCCAAGATTAACGATGCAATACTCAGTTCGTCAAAATTTTACCATCATGTTTATAATAAAAACATTTACGTGCTTAGTTCTTAAATAAGAATCAAAATAAATTTACAAAGATTTTCCTTGTTATGAAAACAATTAAGTTTCCAAAGCGTTTTATAAACAACTTCATTTCAATAAAAATCACTTATAAATGTCACTATGAATAATCCTTATAGTGATGAAAATTCAATTTTTCTCAAAGGATACCATTTTAACTTTATTAAAAACAATGACTGATCTGCAAAAGAGTGATGAAAGCTTGTTCACCAAGAATTAACTACGATATGATAGGAAATGAGCTTAGCCAAATAATCATGAGGTTCATGACCTTGATGACACTCAAAAAGATTAATCCACAACGTAACTCAAATCAAGATGAGTACTTGTTAAATGGTTGCATCACTAATGCGAGCATTAGGGTGAAGCAATAAAAGATAGATAACATCGATACATGTAGGATTTAGCAATCAAGGTAGTCTTTTCATTAATCACAAACAAGTCAAAATTGTACCGTAACACATTACGTGTCACTATGTCACACAATTCTCAGAACTCATCCTACCAACTGATATCTCAGTTAAGTTAGGGATTTTTAAAAGATACAACAATGAATACTAATCTACAAGAGTCATTAGGTGTTCCACATGTCCCAGAAGATCCATCGGTCTCAATTCAGATGAAGATTTCTTCAATTAATTTCTTGGACACTAGGCATCCTCATTAGTGGACAATGGCCTAGGAACAACCCTTAATACGAGCTAACAATCATTTAAAATCTTATAATTCAATCAAAGAACTTAACGACTTATATTAACAATCTCATATTCCATATAGGTTAAGTTTCACTTTATTCAAGTTTTAACCAATTTTATACTCAATTCAATATCCTACCTCATATTCCAATACTTACAACCTTATTCTTCAGCCTTGTAAAGGCAATACAATCTCAATATGAATCAACACTTAGTTTCCAATCCTATTAACTCTTACAACAACAATTATCAAATGAGTCATTAATATGAAATGACTTGATCATTCAACTAGACTTCTCGGAAAGGTATTAGTGGCATGAGGCTTTTGGGTAATGGTTCCAATAACAGCCTCAAGTGCAACATTCACCCTTTCGATTTCAATTTAAGAATTGTATGACAACGAATCGGATGACATCTTTCCAGGTGATAACGTTCTGTCAAACTCCACTCTATAAGAAAAGATCGTCATAACATCGATATCAGATTTAATCTCGCCAATTCTTCTTCAATATCACAATCAACTAATATCTATATTTCTACGAATATCAACCATTTGTTGGGATCATAAATATCCACAACTTGGTTCAGATCTAGGATAGCTAGAATTCCTACGAGAATAGCTTCGATTACTTTACTAGAGGAGTTAGGGTTACTTGTGACAATCTACGTCGTATAAATACCTCGTATAAAAATCAAAATAATCATCAAACAATCATGTAATAAAATTACATCATATATATATAATCCAAGTTATATATATATATTAAAATAACACTTCTCAGTCTGGCCTTGTCGGTAACTCGGGAATTCTTCGGCACCGTTATAGTCAAAAGATTTTTAGACATTTTTAGAAAAATGTTTATAGTTAAAAGATTTTGAAATGTTTTACTCAAAACCTTGGTTTTAAAAATCTTTCGTTCTCTATAACGGGAGCTCTGATACCAAACTGTAACACCCCCAAATTTGTACAACTCAATACAGCGGAAGACTAGTTGGTGTTACGGGATAGCACATTACTCACATCATAGACAACGCATAAAAATCGCGTCGTTTATTCATTAAATCATTTCCATTCATAAATAGCAAAGTTACATAGGTCCCAAGTCATTATATTTAATACAGGTTTTACAAAGCATTTGAATGGAAATAAGTAGTTAGGTGCGGGCCATGAATTCTTGTTTTCTTCCCGATAATTACCTTCAAGTACCTGAGATAAAACATGTTAAAAGAAAAGGTCAGCGATAACGCCGAGTGAATTCATAGAGTTTAATAAATTCCATCAATATAACTTTGGTATAAAATTAGTACCAAAAATCAATTCGTACAAATCATTGTAATAGGCCGTAAAATAGCCAAAAACATTTTATACAAATCTTTGTAATAGGCCATAAAATAGCCAAAGTCATTTTATACAAATCCTTATCGAAAATCATAATATAGGCATTTGCCTTAAGAATTATTATACGAGCCAATGTCGTAAAAACATCATACAATACGTCTTATGACGTTGTATAAAATCGAATAAAAACCGTTATATGAATATGGTTATGAAAACCAAAACACAAACATAATATCAATAGTATGACCATGTATTGCTAGTCAGGCAATACATCGTAATTCGGAGCGTCTAGTAGCATTTCATTAGTTTTGGATTATTATAAGCCGCATGACATTGTTACCTTACTAAACCAACAACGGGTAGCTAACCCGATACCAATTTTGCCCATCTAAGTTAGCGTGTCATCACAAAGGTCACGCTATGGAAATCTTCTCATACATAAATTCGCTTACCAATCAATGTGGCACGACGGGGATCAACCGTCAAGGCGCGAACTGGGGTGATCGTCCCCAAATAGTACTATTAAATGCATAAGCGTCTACCAACTCCCGGTAGTTCACAATTCATGCTAATGGGACTTTTAGTGACATAACCTAACTTTAATAATCCATTTAATTTCATCTATTGGGTCCATTAATCATTTATCGGGTCATACAATCGGGTCATTCAATCATTCGGGTCCAAAATCAATAAACAAACAATCGGGACAAATGGTGTCCTATTTTATAAAACTAACATGTTATCTCCCTCGTGGGTTTATAAAATATTTATAAAAACATTTAAAAGAGTGCGAGGCTATGAATTCACGTTGATATGGGAAGGCGATTATCGGCGATTTGGATGTACGGTACGTGCTTCAATCACGGAAACCTAGACAAATAATACTTGGTCTTAGACTCATGTCCAATGACTTTATAAAAATAACAATTATGTATACATATGATGATTATATATATACGATGATCAAGTGGGTTTACATATTCTCGTTTACTCCTTTTAGTCTTATATGTCAATAACTTTATATTAGTTTACTAGTTTTACCCGTTTACATGTCTTAAGTCCAATAAGCTTATTATAAGTTATTTAACTTATTTTAATCCATTTTGTACCTATATTATCAGTATGTATACTTTCCAATTTGGGCCTAAATGGATTAAGCCCAATAGATTATTTTTACAAGTTTTTATCCTATTTAGTCCATTTATTAGTCCAGTATGTTTATTTAACTTGTTAATGTCCGTATGCCCTATAATTCGGGTTTTATCGCTTTTTACTTGTTATACATGTCTATATATCAGTATATAAGTTTTATAAAGTTTTCATTAGACGGGTCCAACCATCTAAGTTTTATTTGACAAAAACGTTAATTTTACGGCAATAGCCGAAAAAGTCGTAAAAATCATGTTTATAGTTTTATAACTTATAAAACTTAACAAGTTTCCATTTTTATCATTTATACACTTATTCGACCTTTTATATATTTATATAAATAAGTTTTATAAGTTAGTGGGTTTTACTTTTACATTTTATACATTATAATTTGAGTGCTTATATAATAGTATTATTCTTTAATTTCCAAAATCTGATTTTTAACTTCATCTTTACCAAAACTGCCATATCTTGAGTTCTACATGGAGATAGAAGCAAAATTTTTTATCACATAAACTAAATGATATGTGCTACATTTAACTCTCGTATAGCTACTGTTGAATCATCCTTTAAGTATTTTCTAAAAATCGTCCAAAACAGTAACTTCAGATTTATACCCTAAACTTGTTTTGATCATATCTCACTCATTATTTTGATTCCATTGCATGGCCAACTCTCACATGTGTACAAGACCCATAGCTTACTGTAAATCTATTTCACTTCATCATTTTATCAGTTTATGACTTACTTCTTTACTATTTTATACAGCCATCAAATTTAACCAAGATTTTAACCTTGTTTCTTATGGTTTTTCACCTTTTTATCCATGATTATCAACAACAAATCCCCACATAAAATTTTTATCATCATATAATCATCATAAATATATACAATAGGAAATAAAATACATGTTTACATAATCAAAATAACAAGAGGTTGAGGAGGACAATCTTTATACCACCATGATGATGTAGGGTGTGATCAAAACATGGATTTTGATGGAGAAACTTATGCATAGCCAAGATCATCTTCAAGACCTCCAATCTTCATCAATTCTTTGTGGAAAATCAGCCCCATGACACCATGAAAACTCCTCTATGGATGTTATAAGTTGCACCAATCTATAGAGCTTCAAAAGGTCTTCAACTTAGGTGTAAATAACATAGGATTTTGTGGTTAAAAATCATATGATGATGGTGTTTTGAAGGATATATGAGACGGCAAGATGAGAGCCAAGAGAGAGAGATTGGGTGGATTTGCATGTAGGAAATGAAGAGTGGTTTGAGGTTTGCTTGTTTTGTTTGTGTGTAGCTTCAATGTGAAGCTAATGTGACATGTGTAAGTAACCAAAGTAGCAACTTGACACCAAGTTGCTTTGGTGGCCGGTTTTGATGTGTGGGGTGGGACAAGTGTCCCACTTGTCTCATCCCATTTATTTACGGGTACTCCTCGATTCTAGTTTCCTCGATTTGCGTGCCCTCGGGTCGTTTTACGAAAAACGTTTTTATAAATTATGAATCAACGTCACAAAACGAATCCAATAAAAATTGTCTCATCAAAAACGGAGTTCGAAAACGTAAATACGTAATCCTAAGGTTTCCGGTTTAGTCGTAAAGGACGTGAAAATAAAATCGTAAGTCCTAATCTCTTCTCGTAAATTTGTGAGTTTATGAACCAACACAAATTTAAAACTCCAAAATAATATTCACAGATAAATTTATTTTCTGAAATGTCGGACTGTCACCAAAGACGGTGTATGTAAACGTAAGCACGTAACGTTGAATCCTCCGGTTTAGACGTAGTCGATGTTACTTCAAGACGTAAATCCAAATTTCTTCCCAAAAATATGCGAGTTCATATTGTAAATTGTTTTCAAATAATATTGAGAATAAAATATCAACCATAAATTGACGGATTGTCACAGCTTGACTTAATTGACTTTTTGTCTTTAGTGACTTTTATTGTGGATTCAAGTTACAAACAAGGCACCCTTGTGATCAGTGAATCACAAAGAGTCAGAAACAACAAAGAAATCACAATCACAATCAGCCAAAGAGTGTAATTAATTCAATCAAGCACCAGACTTAACACAGACATGAACAAATAAGCAGTTATAGTTCAATAAGCATTTATAGCATAATTTAGCCAGCCAAACTTCACCAAATGCATACACAAGCTATAATAAATTCAAATGTACAAATCTAAACAAGTTTCATGCAATGGTTCAAAGTGTAGGTCAAGATTCAAGCACAAAAAGTTACTGATGAACTATGAACATGCATTTATGAACACTTGCTGATGTATTTGACCACCAAGCCAAATTCAAACCCCCCAATCTTGTTAACAGGTTATATTAACTATGTTTAAACACTTTTTAGCCCTAAGCATGCATACACTCTAGGTGTTCCCAAAGTCTTAGGTCAAAAAGCAGTCAAAACAAGCAAAATATAGCATAATGTTTGATTCAAGGTTTTAAAGCAAATAACTTGCAGGTTTTAGTTCTCAACCAAGTAAATAACAGATAACAAGCACAAACAACAACTTTCAACAACACAATAGCAACCTATGATCTTAAACAGATAATCCCAGACACCCCTTATCTTTTTCAAATTAATTTTAAACAAGTATAAGTGTATTCCAAGACTACCCAAGCCCAATCAAACACATAAACAGATTTAATATGCAGTATTGAACAAGATTAGACCATAAATTACACAAGAACACAAGTAACACACAAAATCACCAAAAATCAAGATTTTAAGCAGATTTTGAGTAGAAAGGTGCAAACCTCATGGATGTACATCCACACCGACGAATTTTGAGCTTATGTGCTAGCAAGAACAAGCACAAGCTTCCACACAAACTCCTGCTAAGATTCAACAAGGTTAGAAGCAATTATATAAAAACAGTAAAGTGACAAAGCCTTGATTAATGCAACTCTTGTACCCAACACTTGATTATCCCCAAGTTATAAGGTTCACAACACCTTGATATCACAATATCAGGGTGCTATGATTAGCTTTATAGCCCAAGAATTCCAAGGTGTACCAAGAAACTTAGCAAAACATCAAGATTATAGGAAAATGTGCAAACTTTTGCACACTCCTTGTGAAAACGTTTTGAGATTCAGGTTTTAGCAAACAATAAACATAAACAAGCAGTAAAGATGATTGGCACTTGACTTTTCTTCAAAGATTCAAACACAATTCATTCAATATGAAACTGGATTTACAGAACTTTGAACAAAGGAAAATTCAAGAGCAAACTAAAAATGACTGAGTCCTATGCCTTAAATAGGCTACAAGTGAACTAGTGAAAGCATAAAAAACGTGAAATCCTAGCTAATGAAGTTCTAGATATGCCCTTGAGGGTTTGAATACTTTGAAGATCATGTGACTTGTTCTTGGCGTTTTTTTGTAGCTGGCAAGGTGTAATTGCATCCAAGGGCTTGTAACAAGCTTAAAAAGTAAGCTTCAATGTGGATGGTTGGATTGCTGTCTAAGTTTTGGTAGTTTGCACAAGAGTGTAGCAGGGGAATCTCATGTGGGGTTGATGGGTGATGTGGCAAGTTATTTGTGAGTTGGGTTATGATTAAGGCAAGCTTAATCATTAATCTGGAGGTTTATGGGGTCTAATTACAAGTAATTAGTAAAAACCCAAATGTGTTCTTATGATGAACAGTTAATGTTTTGATCCGGTTTTGTGTTTAAATGTGGTGTTTAGCGCCACATTTATTAAACTAATTTGATTAGTTTAAGTTGGTTATGAGTGGGAAGGTGATGTGGAAGAATGGTGGGATCTGATTGGACGAGGGGTGGTAGTGGGGCACGTGTCAAGCTCCCATAGGTCTAGGTATCTTATGTTGTCTGCCAGAAATAACCCTTCATCTTTATAATTCCTTTCACTTGCAAATAAATAAGCCAAATCCGGATTTCCTTTGTTATGGAAGTTTCATTTTTCACACTTTTGCCCCAAATACTTTTCTAAAGTATTTTCAGGGGTATTTCTTGCTAATTCATGATTCTTGAAGGGCTGATTTGGCATTTTCTTCAATGATAATGGTCTTGACTTGTTTGTTTGACTTCTTGGAGGACTGATATTTGCCAAGTCATGATTAATGAGGGACCATTTTTGCCATTTCTTCAAAGTCAAGGGTCCTTTTGGTAATTTTGACATTTTTAAAGGACCAAACTTGTAATTTCTTGTAATTTGAAGTCCTTCATGGTATGTTTGATTTTGAGGAGGACTAATATTGACAATTTAGTTTTGTTAAGGGACTAAAATTGCCAATTCTTCAAAGTGGAGGGCCCTTTTTGTAATATTGACAAACTTTAGGGACCAATCTTGTAATCATGAGGATACAAGGGTATAAAGTGTCAATTCTTCAACATTGGAGGAACCTTCTTGCATAATCTTCAAATCTTCAAGGGTTTCTCTTTAAAAATATTTGTTGGGTCTACTAGATGTAGATCTTGCAGCCTGTCAGGACCGGTGAATGACTTCTATAATCACAAGTCAAATCACAAAGAGACTCTATACACAATATGAATGTAAAATATAAATATAAACAAGAGAAACAGAATAACTATAACGACCCGATCCTTTCTAAGGATTTCTAATATTGATAATGGCTAGAACTATGTTTTTTGAAGATCTATCTAACCCTTCTGCCTAAGGTTCCTTTTATACTACAAGGAAACCCTAATACATCATTAAAGAAAATGTGTAAAACTGATATGCATATCCTTTCCTAACATATCTCATGCATATCCTAACAGAATATTAAGTAAATAATAAAGTTTGACTTCGACTAGGACCAGGAGTAGGACTTGCTCCTACTACGACTAGGACCAGGAGGAACTACATACCTCCTAGTCTACCTATTACATATAACTATTACAATGGTCCTAACAATCCTCCCCTAAACTTGAATTTGACCTGTTGAGTTCAAGTTTCCTGGAAAACGTGCAAAGAAAGCCCGAGGATTGTATCAGCAAAACAAATAGCAGCATCAACAAGATAAGAATCAGAAGAACAGCCGCAACATGAAACACTAGAAGCTTCTCCAAAGCTTGTAACAAATCAGCATTGTGTTGAATCTTTTCAGCAACATGAGCAGATTTGATGAGCCTTTACCAAGTAGCTGCTCGCTCTTGGGCTAGCCAATCATTCTGGTGGAATAAGCATCACCCTGGGAGACTAGAACCCAACCCAACTCTTAGAACGTGAATCAATGGTGAGTGGGAGTACCCTGATGATTTTAGGCAAACCATCACAGCCGTCAACGGATTTGATATGTCTTTACCAGAAGCCGTACCCTTCTGGACTCGCCAACTCTTAGCAATGAAGCATCGGTGAGTTGAACACCCTATAGCTTTAAGCAAGCTATTACAGCTATCAACGGATTTGATAAGATCTTTACCAAGAGCCGTACCCCCTTGGATTAGCCACTTTTCAGTCCAAGACTATGGCAAGTGAAAACCATCCAGTTTTGGGTAACCTGGCAACCATCAACGGATTTGAGAATCGCACCAGGAGCCGTACCCTCAAGGTGAATCAACTTTTTCTTGTCGATTAGACATGGTAAGTTGAGAACCATTTGTTGTGTGGACCACGTCCAACACCAAGTGAAACCAAGTACCAGAACAAACTCAAACCAGGAACCACATTGTGAAACAGCCAAGGGATATTATGTACAAGTATAAAAGCTAAACTGTGTTTAAAGTATAAGCAGATATTATATAAAAAGTATATATATATATATTTTTTTTAAACTATTTATTTTTTTATTTTTTTTATTTTTTTTTAACTATAAAGAATGAAATTCACCAATCACTGTACATATTGGTGAAAAGAATAAAAATAAGAACAAAAATTCAAAGTATAAACACTTACAACCCAATCACCTTACATACCAGAAGCTGCCTTCTTATCCGCTAGCAACCGTGCTTGAATACCCTCAACCAAAGCCGTAGCCATACTCGACTCATTCCCAGAAGGAGCAGTAGAAATTTGCAAGTGACTTGCCAACATTGCTTCCATGGAAGAAATAGTCAAAGGATACTCAACATCCGTCAGCATATACACCACATGGCCAGATTCTAATTCCAACACATGAACTCCACATCCAGCATAAAGCTTCCAGTGAATAATCTCCCATTGCATTTGATCCTTCCATATGCCCAAAGCAGGAACATTTGGAGGAGGATCCAACATCAGCTTGAGATCGGCCCAGAGACGGATACCAGGCCAGGAAGACACCGCCATGGGGTCAAATGGCATACTAGAATCAACAAGCCCAAACAACGCCATAAGATCCATACGGTCAGCCCACGATAACACACCCTGCAAACCCGTTGCCAATCGCACAGACCCATCACTCAAAGTAATCCGATGGGAGACGCCACCAAGAAGTGTTGTAGAACTCTCAACCATATAACCCGTAATGCTTCCATTGCCCAAGGGTAAGTCAGAATCACTGTCCGAAGCTGCATCAATTAAGTTCTCAGGGTCACGCTTCTCAAAAGGAACTGATTTACCACGGCGAACACGACGAGCAAGTTTCTGGCGAACAGAACGTCGAGGTGTGGGAGCCGAAGGTGTTGATTCAACCTTTACCTTAACTCCAGCAACAGCAGGGGAAGCAGTAGAAGTAGACTCATGAACATGTCCACCCAAAGGACCACTAGGAGCTGCATCAGAAGTAGAATTAGGTTGTGTTGCAGGAACTTGTGGTGATGAAGATGGCACATCAGATGGAGCAGCAGTAGGTATGGTGGGATCAACAAAGGTGCTTGCAGGAACATGGGTGGTGGTAGTAGTAACAGGTGTGGTGGTGGAAGCATGAGTGGTGGTGGTAGTAACAAAGATGGTAGTAGCAGGACCAGCAGTAGAACCAATAGGAGCAACCAAGGGTGTAGTAGAAGGACCAATAGAAGTAGCACCAGAACCAGAAGGACTACCATCAGAACCAGGAGTGGGTACAGACGAAGGACCAGTAGAAGCAGCAGGCATAGAAGCAGTCACACCACGAGGATGGTAAATAAATCTTTCCGGAATAGGTTGACTCTGACGCTTCACCATCTTCTCATAAAGGACCTTAAGCTCATCAAAAGTCAAAGCCCTCACCCGAGCCCAAGACCACAGAGCATTGAAATGAGCAGCAGATTGATATTTCACGTAACGTTGCATCTGCTGGCGCTGCTCAGCCCGAGATAGAGGTCTGTTCCTTCTCTGTTTCTTTAGTTCTTCAGCAAGAGCCAACTGGTGCTTACGCATCATCACCATAGCACGCGGAATACAATTGTGTTCATCAACATCATCACCCAACAGATCTTTAAACTGAGCATAATCCCGAGTGAGAACAGTCAACACTTGCATCCATTCACCATCAGTCCAGTGCATGGCATCATGCTGAATTTGCGCACGCCTTCGCTCTCGGAGCTCTTCCTCAGCAGCCGTATCCTCCTCATCAATCTCAGCCTGAACTCGACGAGCAGCCTCTTCACCAAGCCTTTCTTCTTCAATCTGTCGACGAGTACGCTTGCGAGTGGGAGATGGAGAATCAGTCATTGGGGCTTTTCCCTTCGGATCATGAGAGGGGCCAGCATGAGAACCATCAGCAGGATCAGAATCACCACCCATAGAAGGGGGAATAGCACTAGGAGAAGGAACATTGGAGGACATTGGAGGAACCGGCAAATCATCATAAACTTTATCAGCAAAGGCAGCCTTTGCCAACAACGTCAAGCCATCCTCAACATTCTCCGCACCCTCATCCTCAGACTCTGAAAGAACCACATGCTTCTTGCGACGACGTTGTTGATTCTCCAACACTTTTATGCGATCAGCCAGAGGAAGAACAAACTCCCTTGTAAGCTTCCGATGTTGGTTTAAGTCTGCTTCCAAACAAATCATCCTCTCATGGTACCTGTGCATAAGATCGAGCAAAGATGTCAGTGTAGTAGGCTCCTCCGCCTGCCCACCAAGAGAACTTGGATCAGGGAAAGCATCACGGGAGCCCGAAGCAACATGTGGGTCAACCTGTGGAGAACTAGCATCAAACGGGATATCATTCGAGTGTGGGGCAGGACTAGGAGGTGGAGTCTCCACAAAAGGAGACCTTTGTGGAACTGAGGAAGGACCAGCCTTGGTAGGAGATGGTTTTTCAACCACCACTTCCTCAACTAGCTCCTCCTCTACCACAGGAGTGGCACCAACAGTAGGAGCCTCCTCCTCCTCCATGGGGTCATCATCTATCACAACCAACTCAGGAGCCTCCTCCTCCTGACCCATAGGACCCTGAGCCAAACCTAACATGGCTTCAGTCAGGGGCCTCCAATCCCCAGTAAACCCATTCATCATATTGTAATACACTTTAGCGGTAAGTTTAGATGGCACATGCTCAGCCCTATCACGTGGAATGCAAACAAGTATTTGTTGAAGAAACCTAGGGTACATAAGAAATTTCTTCCTCGAACCAGCAGTAGACAAATTACTAGCCATCCCCTCAAATAGATAATGAGAAAAATTAAACACTCTACCCTGGGCTAAACATATAAGACCAGTAGCCAAAGGAGTAGGGAAAGCATCCCAACTCCCAGACTTGGGACTCATACAATGGATCAAAAAGTGAACCAGAAGCTTCCATTGGGGGGAAAACCTATTCTTCTGGAAATTAAACTTCCCCCCATGTTCATAACCTATGGCAGCCATACCCTCCAAGACTTCTGAATTGGGGAGTGATACAACACCCCACTCATCCTGAAGATGAAGAGAAGAGCGAATAGACGCTTCAGTTACCACATATGCACGTCCATCTATGGTAGCATGGAGTGCACGTGGACGTCCAGCCACATTCACCAGTCGAGCATACGCCCAAAATTGACGTATCACACTATCATATATGGTAGGACAAGCAGTAAATGCAAACCTTAAGTTAGAAGCTTCAATGAAATCCAAGATGTCAGCAAAGTGTTCACGATTTGGACCATCACCCAGATAAGCAACACGATTGTGAGCAGGTTGATAAGCAAGAGCAGCCATGGATCTTGATGAATTGATGGAAGAAGGATTGGGATTGGGATGTAGAGAGTAGAAGCGGTTTTGTGTGTGTGTTAATTGCAATGAGTGAGTCAAGGGTGTATGTTGACCATATATAAAGAAACTAGTAACTGTTCATTGACCCCTATTAATGGGGGGTTGCCCTTTCAAATTAAACCATAATGGCATAATAACCACTTGCCCTTTTTAACATAATAACCAACCCCCAATTTACTTGCTGAATTCAAACTTGTAAATACCATTATTGGGAGCGTTGACCAAACGTCAAAGCACACAATGGTCAGACCAGGAGCAAAACGTGATTAACAAAGGACAAAAGGAATGAACAGTAGCCAGACCAGTACCAGTACCAACAGCCAAACACCACTAAACATGGAAGGATTTTAAACCACCAGAAGGCAACCAGGCATAACTAGAAGCTGACCAAAGAGGACCAGAAGCCAGTAATGGAAGGCTATATCCACCAGAAGAGAGCAAAAATCCTCCATCAGAAGCACCACACACCATCATAACCAACAATTTATGTTGTTAAATACTATGAATACGTTAGACTAACCTAATATGTACACAAAGCCTCCCCTTAGGCTTTGCCTCCCCTCAATCCTAGACTTCAAGGATTGACCATCCCAATATGAACCACCAAGTGGTTAAACCGAGGACCATCAAAAGCTTTAGTCAGCAAATCAGCAACATTGTCATCCGTATGAACTTTAAGAACCTGTATCAGCTTCTTCTCATTGGCATCGCGTATAAAATGATACCGAATCTCAATATGCTTCGTCCGCTGATGAAATACAGGATTCTTCACAATGCAAATAGTGCTTTGATTGTCAATAAAAATTTTGGTATTCATAAAATTGAAACCATAGTCCAACATCTGATTTTGGATCCATAAAACTTGACCACAACAACTAGCAGTCGTAACGTATTCAGCTTCTGTTGAAGAAGTAGCTATGATTGTCTGTTTCTTACATTGCCATGAAATAAGCCGACGACCCAAAAATTGACAACCACCAGTAGTAGACTTCCTATCATTATTAGCACCAGCATAATCACTATCACTATAGGCTTCAAGAACAAAGGGAGATTCTCTAGGATACCATAGACCCAATTTAGGTTGAGCCTTGATATACTTGAAAATCTTCTTCACTGCATTTAAGTTCGAAACCGTTGGAGTCACCTGGTGTCTAGAACAAGCACTTACTGCAAACATAATGTCCGGACGTGATGCAGTCAAATACATGAGAGAGCCAATCATAGACCGATACATGTGAACGTTTACCGGGGGATCTGGCTCATTCTTAAGTTTGATTTTAGCAACTTCATAAGGAGTTGCTGCTGGTCTAAGAGGATCCATGTCAAACTTCTGAAGAATCTCATGAACATATTTATCTTGACTGATGAAAATCCCATCCGATTGTTGCTTGACCTGAAGACCAAGGAAAAATGACAGTTCTCCCATGGCACTCATCTGAAATTCGCCTTTCATCAAGTGTTCAAACTCATCACACCACTCCTTCCTTGTAGAACCAAAGATAATGTCGTCCACATAAACCTGAACAAGGATAATATCCTTGGAATTCCGCCGAAGAAATAGTGTTTTGTCAATAGTACCTCTTCTATATCCATTCTTTAACAAGAAAGTGGAGAGACGCTCATACCAAGCTCTAGGAGCCTGGTATAACCCATAAAGAGCCTTGACCACCTTGTAGACTTTCTTGGGATGAAGTGGATCTACAAACCCCTTAGGTTGAGTAACATACACTTCCTCGTCAATTTTTCCATAGAGAAATGCACTCTTGACATCCATCTGGAACACTGTAAAGCCAACATACGAAGCAAAGGCCAAAAACAGACGAATGGCCTCGATCCTGGCAACAGGCGCAAAGACTTCAGTGTAGTCAATGCCCTCAATTTGAGTGTGTCCTTGTGCGACAAGCCTAGCTTTATTCCTGACAACCATTCCCCGTGCATCCTTCTTGTTTTTGAGAATCCATTTGGTATTGATAGCTGTCTTCCCATCTGGTAAGTCAACCAGAACCCAAACATTCTGAAACAAGAATTGCTGCATTTCCTCCTGCATAGCCTCCACCCAACTTTGATCCTCAAGTGCATGAGAAACAGACCTAGGTTCCACCTGTGAAAGAAAACAAGCAAACAAACAGTGTTGAAAGTCCGTATGATTATTACGCTGTTGATCCTCAATATAGCCCACAAGAGCATGATGATCAGACGAGGCCTTCTGCTGCATTCTACGTGTCTTGACGGTAGAACCAGGATCTGCAATAATTTGAGTGGTAGGATGATCTTTATGTGATTGCAAGACTGGATTGGAAGAAACCTCCACTTCTGGTGCCAAGTTTTTGAGATCACCAACAAAATCAGCATCATATGACGCATTTTGGAAAATCCCGTCTACCGGTTGTTTATGTATATCATCCAGCTTGGTAGAAGACTTCTTTTCATGGTTCCCTAAATCAGAAGGACTGGAGAAACGTGTATTGGAAGCAGACTCACTAGCCGGAGTACCGGTAGTTGATAAGCTAGCACTAGGAGCAGAAGCTGGAGTACCAGGAGCAACTTTGTCAGTAGGCTCAACCAAGGGAAACTCAAAACTACCTTGAGCAGCTGCTTTAGAAGCTTCATGTTGTTGCTTGAGAAGAGTGTCAAGAGCTGCTTGGGAATCCTGTACATCCAATGAAGTTGCATCACTAGGAGGAGTCGGAGAAACCGTGGTGGAATAGGATGGAACCACAAAAATGTCATCCTCATCATCTGAATCAGAAAGACTAGAAGGAACACCAGTACTAGAAGTTGCAAACACTTGTGATCCTGCATCATGGTTAGTTTTGAAACGAAAATATCCTAACGAATCACTAAGATAATCAAGATCAAAATACCATTCTGGACCTTTGCCTTGGATGTTTGACTTCTCCTCAAAATACCTGAGATTAATAGTTTCAATTATCCGTTTGGCTTGAATATTGTAGACACGATACGCCCAAGAATGAGCTAAATATCCCACAATGTATCCTTCATCAGCCTTGCCATCAAACTTCCGCAAATAGTCACTAGTATTCAGAATGGTGACTAGACACCCAAAAGGTTTCAAATGAGCAATATTTGGAACTTTGCCCGTGAGCAGCTCATAAGGAGTCTTCTTGTGTGGATTGGTAATAGAAACCCTATTCAAAACATAACTTGCATTATTAACAGCTTCTGTCCAGAACATGGTTGGAAGCTTGGAATCGGCAAGCATAGTTCTTGCTGCTTCTATTAGTGTCCGGTTCTTTCTTTCTGCCACACCATTCTGTTGAGGAGTCCTAGCAGCACTATAATCTCTTTTGATGCCCTTAGCATTGCAAAGTGCGATGAGATCTCTATTTTTAAACTCGGTTCCATTGTCGCAACGAATACCTTTAACTTTCTTGGAAAACTGATTCTCTATCAAGGTAAGAAAGTCTCGAAGAATGGAGTAGGTCTCACTCTTGGCAGCCATGAAGAACACCCACGTAAACCTGCTATAACCATCAGTCACCACCAAACAGAATTACTTGTGGTCTATGCTTCTGATGGAAGTAGGACCAAATAAGTCCATGTGTAGAAGCTGCAATGGTTCAGTAATAAGACTTAAAGCAGTAATGGCCTTGAAGGATGCTTTGTGTTGTTTGCCTTTGCTGCATGCAATACAATTTATATCATTTCTAAACGTCTTGGGAGGTAAACCAGAGACCAGATTCAGATTGGCAAGTTTGTGAATGGTCTTGAAGTTCACATGTCCCATCCTTCGGTGCCATTTAGTGGCTTCATCTTCTGAGGCTTTTGCAACCAGACATGCTAGCTGACCAGTAGGGTTGACTTCATTCAACTTGATACTATATAGATTGTGTCTTCTAGGGATTCTGAGTAAAACTTGTGAGTCATCCAGAAGCTAAAAATCTTTGGAAAGCACAAGTGCATCAGTATCGGTGAAGAGTACAAACTGCTTCTTGTCACAAATCTGAGAGACCGATATCAAGTTGAAGTGTTGAAGTGCTTCCACATAGTAGACCTGCTCAAAATTTAGATTTGGAGTCTTTATCGTTCCTTTGCCAGTGATTCTGCCTTCACCTCCTCCAAAATAGACCTTGCCTCCATGAAATGGTACAAAGTTAGAAAGAAGACTTTTATTGCCAGTCATGCTCCTGGAGCAACCACTATCAACAATGCCTAGACTAGGATCCTGGTATGGAGTAACCTACAACAACAAGATAATAACAATGCAAAAGTTAGTGTCTTAAGGGGACCCAAACCTTTTCAGGTTTGAGCCTGCCTTGTGGATCATTAGAAGAATGCCAAGAAGATTGATGAGATCCACTATTGTTCCTTGGTTGCCTATGCATCATATGAGTATTATTATTTGACCAGGAACAACCTGCTGAGGGCTTAACAGCAGTTCCCAAATTTCCCAAACCAAAATACGTGTGGTCAAAATGATGCGGATAGATTGGATTAAAATTTGGAAAATAATTACTGGTTGTTTGGAATCCACTATCTCTCCAATAATCAGACGTTAAAGGAGAGGATACTCTAGAAGTATTAAACATAGGAGCACTAGGATTAACTCTTCTAGAAGTATATGAAGCAGCTCCTGGTGAACCAGGAGCAGGAAAAGCATGATTAACAGATGCATGTGTGTCATAATAATCACAATCTTTAATTAAATGAAAGGAACTGCCACAAAGAAAACATGTTTTGAAAGACCTTTTATTAGAATGAGATTGTTTCATACTGCCTACTTTATTACACACATTTCTAGGAAAAACATTCTTCCTAGGACTCAATAAACAAGGACCAGACACACTTGACTTGACAGCAACTTTTTCTTCACATTTCCTAGCACCAGTAGCAGCATGATCATTCGACTTGGAACTTGTAGGTCTTGACTCTTCACTTGAATCATTAGATGGAGAGTCACCGGCTTTGTCACTGAAAGTACATGAGACAAAGTCATTAGTATTAGTAGAACTTGTTGGGGACTCAAGCATCTGTGATCCATCCGAGTCATTATGCCATGAGGTGGGCATAAAAGTTCCAGTAAGAGGAGGAGGGACAGCATGCATTTCTGCTGCTGGTTTAAACCTATTGTAACTAGGTTTGCCCTCATCCTCTTTGTCGGCATCAAAGACACTTGAGAAAGATAAATCAAATACATCTTCTGAATCAATATATTTTTCAAATCCTAAGCCTCTTTTAGTTCTGCCAGACATGCTACTATCAATTAATTTGGAAAGATTTTTTTGGTGCCTTTTGCCATTTGTCAAATCTTAACATTGTAGCATCTAATTTAGCTTGCATCTCCTCTTTTTATTTGATACTAGCATCTCTTTCAGTTTCTGTATATTTAAGCATATTTGTAGTGTTTTCTAAATCAATGCTTAGTATCCTGATTTTATCCTCATACGCACGTTGTGTATCTTGTAACCACTTCTTTTGTTGTTCCAATGTGTTTAATGAAGCCTTATAGGCTTGTACCTCTAAAAAATACTTATCATTTTGATCATTTACTTCATTAAATTGGGACAACAATTCTGTGTATTTATCATGACAACCAAGAGGACAATGTTGTACCTGAGGTGAGATGCCCATAAGAGCAAACTCTTCTGCTTCTTCTGCATCAGAGAGATTCCCAGCAATCATTGCCAACACATCAGTCGAGGATTCAGCTGATTCCGGAGTAGAAGCCTGATGATCATTCCAGTTGACCATAGAGTCAACCGATACCAATGCCTTTCTGTCATCTTTAACTTCCTGAACCTTGAAAGCGGAGTACCTGCTCTTCTCCTGATCATTCTTGCTAGGGCACTCCATTGCAAAGTGACCATGTTGCTGGCAGTTATATCACCGTACCTTGCTTCTATCGAATCTTGCTGGCTCCCGAGGGTTGTAATTAAATTTCCTTCCTGCTTTCTTCTCAAACTTGTGAACCCTAAGAGTAAGCATGGCCATCTGCCATTTAAGATCTATCTCATCCAGGTCAAGTTTATCGATCTGTTTGAAGTCATCAAAAGCAAGTTGTTGTTCAGCAGTAACATCAGCCACAAAAGAATGCAGAACAGCTTCTACCATACTACCAGACTTGGCAGCAGGATCAGAAGCAGAAGACATGGGACTAGATGCATATGACATAGGACTAGTATGCTGAATAGTATGCTGGGAGGAGACAGTATTGCTTGGGCTACTTGCATATGACATGGGACTAGATGCCATAGAGCTCGCAAAGGATGAATTAGCAGGAGTGGGAAAAGAGTCACTAGGATATCCTCTCACATGAGGTTCGAATGTTCTGAGCCTATGAAACAAATCATCAAAGGTGAGATAGTCAAGCCCACCTTTGGCTTTGAGAGAGATCACCACCTGGTTCCAAGAGTAGGGTAAGGCTTTAAGAAACCTTGCATTAATATCACCATCATCAGGTTTTGACCGAAGTTGATTCAATTGGCTCAAGATCTTCTGGAACCTATCATACCCTTGATTTAGACCTTCAGTTTCTGAGATTTTGAATTCGGTAAATTCATCTCTCAGCATGGACCTTCGCATTTTCTTTGACTCCTCATTCCCGCCGAACCTTGCTTTTATGCCATTCCAGATCTCTCTGGCATCATCCAAATGGTAAAAGTCACCCATGTGATCTTCAGGAAGAGATTGAAGCAAAATTGTTTTTGCTTTTACCTCCTTCTGAATAGCGATGATATCCTCATGAGATTTAGGGTCAAGCAGAGTAATATTACCGTTCTTGTCTCGTCCAGTAAGCTTCCTACTGTTTCCATTCAGAATGATCTTCCAAAGATCTTGATCAGTGTTGGTGATCCACCATTCCATCTTCATTGCCCAGTTATCATATTCACCCTTCTTCAGAAGAGGGAATTTTCCATTCGTGTTGGAGACCGTAGCCAGGATCTGCTGAGGTTGCACAATTTTTGGAGTGCTTTCTTCTCTTGTTTGAGTAGAAGTTGAGGCAGACATGATAAACAGATTGTTAGTAATAAGAGAACTTGATTCTGCTTGTATATAGACCCTCCCAGGCTCTGATACCACTTGTTGGGTCTACTAGATGTAGATCTTGCAGCCTGTCAGGACCGGTGAATGACTTCTGTAATCACAAGTCAAATCACAAAGAGACTCTATACACAATATGAATGTAAAATATAAAAATAAACAAGAGAAACATAATAACTATAACGACTTGATCCTTTCTAAGGATTTCTAATATTGATAATGGCTAGAACTATGTTTTTTGAAGATCTATCTAACCCTTCTGCCTAAGGTTCCTTTTATACTACAAGGAAACCCTAATACATCATTAAAGAAAACGTGTAAAACTGATATGCATATCCTTTCCTAACATATCTCATGCATATCCTAACAGAATATTAAGTAAATAATAAAGTTTAACTTCGACTAGGACCAGGAGCAGGACTTGCTCCTACTACGACTAGGACCAGGAGGAACTACATACCTCCTAGTCTACCTATTACATATAACTATTACAATGGTCCTAACAATCTTCATTAGGGCTTGGTTCATTGTGCGGTTTCGTTTCCCGTGTTCGTTTTTGTATGATTCTTGTGATCTTTTGTCATTTTCTCAATATCCGTACCTAAAATACACAAGTAACAAATACAAGCATATATTTGGCCATTTTTATGATATTTAATGCATTTAAAGCCCTTTTTGGACGATGAGACTATGTATAAAAGCAGTCTCATCACTCCCCCATACTAAACCATTGCCGTGCCCTCACGCAATGCTAGAATAAAGTATCGTAGCATCTCCAAAATTCATTTTTATTCACTTTTATTAAATGATAAACTAGATACTCTACTACTATTACTACTACTTGGGGTTTAGGCATAATGTATGATTTTCATCGCAAAATGGGACGTTTAGGTTCATAGAACAAGAACACGTGAATGCTTCGTTAGAAATAATTTCATCGTCCTCGATTTTCACCCCAATTCCATGCTAAGCGTGCAACGATATCATTGTCATTATAAGTTAGTAATGCTAACACTACTCATATGCCCTAATCACGTACTTATCCTCCCATTTTCCTAAGTTGTATCTCTTATATTTTATTTTGTCTTGAATGTTTCACGAGGATACATTCTTTGACTTATGCGATGATAGAGATTTAGGTCTAAAAAGAGTCCTAACGGTGTAACCAAGACCATCGAATTAATAAACCCTCCTAATAGACAACGATGTCAAAAAATTAAGTCAACAAGAAGGATCGATAAACACGGTTTTATAACGGTTTTGAACATGAGACTTATTACCAAGACTTTTATACGCCCCCTAACGGAAGGGCCTTATTATCATAGGTTTACCTCCATCTTTTTATTCAACTTCCCCATGAAGCTTTTATTATGACTTCGGTCTTGCCTTGCCTTTTATTATCCACCTCATCGGTGGTTTTATTAGCCAAAGACGTATATCGTCACGCTAAGGCGAATTTTGGATCTTTAAAGCTTCAAAGATTAAGGCTTGATTCACTTTCAATTTTGCATAGATTTTTCGGCCTTGTGAGCTTCAAATTGTTTGCTTGATTTAGGTGAGCACTTGAAATCTTATTATTGGGTGAAGCTTTCGATTATTCGGGTGCCAATATTTCAAAACCGTGACGCTGGCGATACCTTAATGTCTTCCCAATTTAATTACACGGAAGCTACTAGAAAAGACTAGAAACCAACAATCAAGACTAAACCGCTAAGTCAATATTTATTAAGCCAAAAATATTTACAAGCGAAGGGAGAATAAGCAAACAACGAGAACACATGAGTTTTTGAAAGAATACGAGTACTCTACGTTTAGCATAGTAACTTATAATTAACTCTATCATTTCTCGTCCTCATTTAAGAGACTTAGCCTAATGTAAAGTTAAGGAATCGAAGCTAAGTGCTCAACACACACGGTCGAGTCAAAAATTACTCTTATTCTCGCCATCGGAAAACCTACATTCGTGTCTTCAAACACTTATAAAACATGAGAAAATTTTTAAAATTTGGACATTTTTAGCCTTATTTTGCAACAAAACGATAAACAAAAAGATAAACTTTGGAAAGCGTGAAGGTTTGGCAAGGCAAGTATCTATTCACCCACCATACTAAAGTTAAACATTGTCCTCAATGTTTCGAGTCTAGGGGTGCAAACACCCCATACTAGATACGTAGTCGAATGCCTAATCTAGCATGGAAAGGGTGTAACCGTTAAATTTAAAGCCATTTATGAAGTGTGATATAAACCTAAGGTTAGAACATCAAAGGATATATCATGGATATTGAGAAAGTCTTCAAAGCAAACGATCGAGTGCTCCCATAAAACGAACACGAGAGGCTCCAATCGTGAAGATAATGAACATCTAAAATCCACAATTCACAAACAACCACGGAACAAAGGTTGGAAGGTCACAAATCCACACACGTTACTACATTAGAAAGCGATAATATGTACATAGGATAAGCATGGGACTCCCCCACGAGGCACCTTGTTTTTTTATTACCGAATCATGAGCTAGACTTGATCCCCTCAATACTAATTATCATTAGGGAAGGTGATTTGGTCGAGGTAGTTCAAGGATGGAACTTCCCTGCCAAAGTAGTGCTTCAACCTATGTCCATTCACCTTGAAATTGGGGCCATCATCTTGAGCTAGCTCGATGGTCCCATATGGAAAAAATTGAGTCACGGTGAATGGACCGGACCAACAGGATTTCAACTTACCGGAAAAGATTTTCAAACGAGAGTTAAAAAACAAAACTTGATCTCCAATGTTAAAAACCCGGTTTTTAATTTTTGAATCATGAAACTTTTTAGTTTTTTCTTTATAAATCAATGAATTTTCATAAGCAATGTCCCTTAATTCATCCAATTCATTTAATTGCATTTTGTGTTTTCCCGCTGTCTCCATATTATCATTATAATGCTTTAGGGCCCAATAAGCTTTGTGTTCGAGTTCAATTGCCAAGTGAAAATTCTTCCCATACACTATCTTATAAGGAGTGCACCCGATGGGCGTCTTATGAGCGGTCCTAAAGGCCCATAAAGCATCGTCCAACTTAGCCGACCAAGATTGTCGGTTTTCCCCAATCGATCTCTCCAAGATCCTCTTCAACGCTCGGTTTGAAACCTCGACTTGCCCACTCGTTTGTGGGTGATAAGCCGTAGAAAGCCGATGTGTAACCCCATATTTCCTTAGGACCCTTTCGAATTGGTCGTTACAAAAATGGGTTCCACGATCACTTATGATCGCACGAGGATGTACTTATTACCACGAGATGATGGGAACGGCCCCATAAAGTCAATGCCCCAAACGTCAAAGATCTCACACACTTGGATGATATTTTGTGGCATTTCATCTTTTTGTGAGGCTTTTCCTTGTCGTTGGCATGAGTCACATGACTTCACAAGCTCATGTGCATCTCGGTAAATAGTAGGCCAAAAGAAACTGGCATCAAAGACCTTCTTAGCCGTGAGATTAGCACCATTGTGACCACCCGTGGGTCCCTCGTGACAAGCCCTAAGGATGTTAGAAGCTTCGGTACCAAAGACATAACGTCGAATAATTTGATCCGCACAAGTTCGAAACAAGTAAGGGTCGTTCCAAAAGTAGAACTTGACGTCACAAAAGAATTTTCGTTTTTCTTCAGTCGTCATACCCTTGATGATGAAGTTGCCCGCATGGTAATTTGCGATGTCGGCAAACCATGGGGTGGAAGAATCAAGCTTAGAATTCACTACACCAAGTGTCTCGAGCGGAAATGTTTTGGTGATTTCCTTGGGCTCGTAAACACTTTGGTGAGGATCTTCTAAACGAGAAAGATGATCGGTCGCTAGATTCTCGGCTCCTTTTTTGTCAACGATTTTGTGATCAAATTCTTGAAGGAGGAGAATCCAACGAAGTAATCTCGGCTTAGCATCTTGTTTATCTATAAGATACTTGATAGCCGAATGATCTGTGTACACTATGCATTTCGTCAAGACGAGATAAGGTCTGAATTTCTCAAATGCATACACCACGACAAGGAATTCCTTCTCCGTTGTAGTGTATTTTAGTTGAGCCTCAGTCATTGTCTTGCTAGCATAGTGAATAGGAAAGAAGTGTTTTTCATGACGTTGCCCCAATACGGCCCCAATAGCATAATCACTAGCATCACACATGAGCTCAAAGGGGAGGTTCCAATTGGGAGCAACAAGAATGGGAGCTTCGGTAAGTTTCCTCTTAAGGATTTCAAATGCTCGTACACAATCTTCGTCAAAGACAAAACGTGCATCTTTTTCAAAGAGATGTGTAATAGGTCGAGAGATCTTTGAAGAATCCTTGATGAATCGACGATAAAAGCTCGCGTGGCCTAGGAAACTCCTAACTCCCTTAACGGTTTTGGGATGAGGTAATTTGGCGATGACGTCTACCTTAGCTTGATCTACCTCAATCCCCGCTTTCGAAACCTTGTGCCCTAAGACGATTCCACTTTTAACCATAAAATGACATTTTTCCCAATTAAGCACAAGGTTGGTTTCCTCACAACGACTCAACATTCACTCAAGTTCGACAAACACAAAGTGAACAAACTACCAAACACGGAAAAGTCATCCATGTTTCGTCGTCTTCTCGATCATATCATGAAAAATAGCCATCATGCACCTTTGAAAGGTTCCCGGTGCATTGCAAAGTCCGAATGGCATTCTACGATAGGCAAACGTTCCATATGGACACGTAAACGTAGTTTTTTATTGATCACGAGGATCGATGGGAATTTGGAAGTAACCAGAAAAACCATCTAAAAAGCAATAGAAATCGTTTCCCGCAAGATGCTCCAACATTGGGTCCATGAAGGGCAAGGGAAAATGGTCTTTTCGAGTGGCTTCATTCAACTTACGATAGTCAATGCACACTCTCCATCCGGTCACGAGTCTAGTGGGAATTAACTCGTTGGCATCGTTTGGCACAACGGTCATTCCTCCCTTCTTAGGGACACAATGAATAGGACTCACCCAAGGGCTATCAGAAATAGGGTAAATCATTCCCGCGTCAAGGAGTTTTAGGACTTCCTTTTTGATGACGTCGTGAATTTTGGGGTTCACCCTCCTTTGACATTGGATTGCGGGCTTGTAATCCTCCTCCATTAAGATTTTGTGGGTACAAAATTTGGGATCGATCCCCTTAATGTCGGATAACTTCCACGCAATTGCCCCTTTGTGATCCTTTAGAACATCGACAAGTGCGGTTTTTTTATCATTTGAAAGTTCTTTCGAAATAATAACCGGCAACTTGTCGTCCTCCTCCAAAAATACATATTCGAGATGAGGAGGTAAATCTTTCAACTCGAGGATAGGTGGTTCCTCAATTGAAGATTTGGGCTCGATACTCATAACCTCCTCGGGTGGAGGAAATGGGAAATCGTTAAGAAATTCCTTGATAATCGAAAAGTCCTCATCATTGTCGAGGTCTTCGTCACAAGTACGTGGAACATTAAATTCATCCAACGTAAAACCACCACCTTCAAATGGAGTGAAGGTTGGTGTCGAATTATCAAGGATGGGATCTAACATAGTGGGATTGCCACTATTTTCATCATCACCAAAACCTAAAACTTCTCGTGAAAATTCCTCGCAAACAACGTCGGTCATATCAACGAGGTTTATGGTTGCAACGGAATAAACATGAGAAATTTGAGAGTTTTGAGTTGCGTTTATAACAAGTTCCTCGTCGTTGAAACGTAAGGTGATCTTTCTAGCATGAACATCAATCAGAGCCATGGACGTATATAAAAACGAACGACCTAAAATGAGAGGAACTTGAGGATCCGTGGGAATATCGACAACAATAAAGTCTACCGGATAATATAACTTTCCCACTTTCACAAAAACGTCTTCCGCCAATCCACATGCAGGAATCGTGGAATGGTCGGCCAACTCGATAGACAGTAGTGAAGGAGTAAGATTAGGAATATTGAGCGACTTGAAGATTGCAAGTGGCATCAAGTTAATACTAGCACCAAGATCGGCCAAGGCATAGCATTCTTCCATATCTTGGATTGTACAAGGGATCAAGAATTTACCGGGATCACCGACTTTTTGAGGTATGCGGTTAAGATAAACAGATGAAAAACTAGACAATTGTTGCAATTTCTCCTTGTTGTTCAACATACTCTTAAAGTTAGCGGCAAATCGAGGCATCATGACCAAAGCATCGATGAAACTCACAATAAAATGAATGTCACGAAACATTTTCATAAAAAGCTCAAATTGGTAATTAGCGCGCTCTTGACGTTTCTCCTTCCCAAATCTCGATGGATAGGGCAAAGGTGGTGTGGGTTGAGGCATAGGCATAGCCTTTGGAATCTCGGGTTCCAAATGTGGTAATGGGTCAACCGTAGGTGTGGCATGAGCGGTACTTCGTGGGATTTGGACATGCTCCTTTTCTACCACCACCTCGGGTTCTTCCTCAATTGCATCCTCCGTAGGAGCAATTGGTTGAGGAGTCGGTTCCTTGAGTGTCTTACCACTACGTGTGGTAATCACTTTCATCTCTCCCTTAGGGTTCGATATGGTGTTACTAGGAAGACTACTCGAAGACGGTTTGCACATAATAGCCTCAAACATAGATGAAATTTTGTTCTCAAACACGGATTGCCTCTTCTCGGCCTTAATCATCTCTTGTTTTATCTCATGTTGTCCTTGTTCCATTTTTTGTTGGTTTTGTTGTAACCTAGTTACATTTCCTTCCATTTTGTTTGTATGGATTTTAAGCTCATTTGCTAACTCGTTTTTCAACTCCTTCTTCAAGTCGTTCTTAAACTCGGATCTTAGGCTAATGATTTCTCTTTGAATGTTGTCAAACCTAGCAATGTTTCCATTAGCGTATTCAACAAATTCATTTGGAAGATCTTTCAAAGTTTGCAAACTCTTGTTGTTATTTTGAAAATCATTGTTTTGATTTTTGTTTGAAACTTGATTATTAGCCCCTTGATTCCCATAGTTTCCTTTGTAATTGATTTTAAAACCAACTTTATTGTTTTGATAGTTGTTGTTAGCATTTTGATTAGGAGCCAAACCCGGTGGAGTCAATTGATTAGAGCGGGTAACTTGACCGTTTTGGTTGTAAGTTCCCGTGGCCGCGTAGGTACTCGAAGTGTTACCACTGTTGGTAATGCACTCAGAGAAATCATGACCTCCACCACAATACATACATGAAGCCTCAACCGCTTTAGCCGTAGCGGGAGCACTTTGTTCTCCAACTTTGAATTCCATTAAAAGTCCTTTAAGCTTATCAAAGATTTTGTTTTCCAAGTTCGCCTCAATTTGGCAAGCATCGATGGTATTAGACAAAGAAGGTGAAGCCGACGACGAAGCCTTACGAACACTCGACGTGCTACGAGGACTATACACCTTAGATCTATTCTCAATTATCACCAAAGCTTCCTCAACCGTTTTACACAAGAAATTACCACCCACGGCGGCATTTAGATAATCCCTTTCATGATCATTAAGTCCATTGTAAAACGTGTCAATTTGATGCAAGTCGGAAAAACCGTGATGAGGACACTCATGTAACATTTCCTTAAACCTATTCCAAGTCGTTGAAAAACTCTCACTAAATTCTTGTGAAATTTTTGAAATCTCGTTTTTCAAATGCGTAGTCTTAGAGGGCGGAAAAAATTGGTTCACAAACTTTAAAACGAGATCCTTACACGTCAATATAAAATTGGGTGGCTCTTTCTCTAACCAAATTTTAGCGGGCCCCGCTAAGGAATACGGAAAAAGCATCATCTTAATCGAGTCATTAGCAACATCCTTAAATTTGCAAGTGGTGGTAAGACGATTGAATTGGCGGATATGGTTGTGCGGGTTGTCCTTTTCATCACCACGGAATTTGTTGTTTTGGATCTTCGACAACAAACCCGTTTTCACTTCAAAATTCTCCGCAAGGATAGCGGGAATTACAATAGCCTCTTCATAACCCTCGGTGGGTGCTTGAAGTAACTCCATCATAGTTCGATTCTCCATGGTTGGTTCCTCTCTTACGATAGGTTCGTCAATAGTTCCTCACTAGAAAGATTAGGAGTAGGTGTTGACTCCTTTCGGTTTCTTCGTTTACGTGCACGTCTTGATTGGTTGCGGGTTTGCATAAACGTCCCGTACAACGAGGGGATGAGCAAAGAAGATTCTTTTTGGTGTTTTGTATTTTTCCAATTTTTTTGTGGTTTTTGATTGTTTTTACTTTTTTTGGATTTTTGTGATTGTATTAGGTAGACCAAAATCTACAAATCTCCTCCTTAATCAAATCTCTTGATTAAAGAAGCCTCAAGGATTAAAAACGATCACGTGAAGTGAACGCCTTTGATGACTTTAGAACGTTGGTGGAACACCAAAACGTTCAAGAGGGTTTAATCAAATGAAACCAAGAAAGTATATATGATACTTAATAATACTTTGGGCGGCAAAACCCTCGATTAGATTTCAATCTCAAAATACTCACAAGCAAGCGGGGAAACGAGGCGGCGCGAAGCACTTAAGAGCCTTTTTCCTTAGAGTATATTTTATAATACCCGCCTTATACCCACCTTATAGTTTGTATTTTTCAAAATCGAGCTTCACGAAAGTATTTATCTATTTTTGCCTTTTCTTTCTTGATTGAGATTCGAATACAATGATTGAGTAATGACCTCCCAATCAAGGTTGTGTTTTCACACTTTTGAAGTACTTGTGAATTTATTGTTCTACGTATACAATATATTAATAATATTCGCACAAAAAAACGAAAACCGATAATACGTATTAGTAGAGTGCTACTAATACAATAGATATTATGGCTGTATATAAAAACAACAATTGCCAAATCAAAACACAACACGCCTCCCCGGCAGCGGCGCCAAAATGATAGTTGAGTTTTTACACTTTGTTTAGGAAAACAAAGGTAATTAGGGTAAGTACACAAGTGATTTAGGAAAACCACAAGTTATGACCCAAAGTGGGATCGTTCTCAAGGAGGCTTGGTGTGTGTGTTAAGAGATGATTAACTTTGTGATTATATTTATGAGAAATAAAAATAGAAGAGATATTAGAAGAGAATGACGGTTACGATGACGAATTACACTAAGACGATTAGTCGTACACGTAAAACCGTAAAAAGTAGCAAAATTAAAAATTTACCCTAAAAATTCATAGAAAATTGCAATAAATCCTAAATAATGTAATTAGAGTTTACAAAAAATCAAAAATCACCCAAACCTTTTATTTAATTAAATAATAATTTTTTAATGCTAATTAAAGCCCAAAAATCAATTTAATTAACAAAAAGCCCAAAATGAGATTTTTTCAATTGTAAACCTCTAAAATGACTTAACTAAATTTAAAACTATTTTTGAAAATTTTAAAATTAATAAAAACTATTTAAAAACAATTAAAAACTATTTAAACTTAAAATAATTATAAAAATTAATCTAATGACAATAAAAATATTCTAAAAATTGTAAAATTCCTAACTTAATGTATTTAACCTAAAAAAATATAAAAACTTGAAAAATCTAAATTTTAATTTTTAATAATAAAATAATATTAAAAATCTAAAATTTAAAAAAATTCTAAAAAGTTGCAAACTAGCTTATTTTAACCTAATAAACACAAAAATGAAGTTGAAATTACCTGAATACCTCTAATGGTCCTAGAATGGGCCAAAAGTCCAAACAGTTAGCTTAATGGGCTGATTAAGGCCCAATAAGAAAAATGTTGTCCAAATAAGCCCAAAAGCTCCTATCTGACTCAAAATTTGATTTTAAAGACAAAACTCTTAAGGCCCAAAAGCTGAAAATGTGTTTAAGCTAGCTTATTTCAAAGCAGCTTATTCTTAATGGGCTTTTTGGCCCATTAAGCTATAAGCTGATGCCATAAGCTCAAATTACACACACAAGCTTCTTTTGAGTTACTTAAGAGTTCTGTAAAAAGAAATTTGAAATAAGCACAAGGAATAAGCCTGAAAAAGTAATAAGCTATCTTCACAAAACGACAAAATAGTCGTTTTCGAGTTCTAGGCCACCCCAAGAGCTGATTCAAGTTTCAAAAGCTTTTAAATGACTTAACTAAGCTTAATCAACAAAAAGTTTTTCAATAAGCACGCTCAATAAGCTGAAATAAGCAAATAAGCACTTAATTAAAAGTCAAACTTATGAGTTTTCTAGCTAAAAGTCAAAGTCAAGGTCTGATAAGCTCCAGTTAAATCAAATGGGTCAAATAAGGAAGATTGATCACAAAAAATAAGTTGTTGCAAGTCTGGATAAGCCAATATGGCTTATTAATAAGTTGAATGCAAAATTACACTAGTAGGGGCTAGTTTTGGTGTCTGAGCAGTGGAAACTTTTCCCACTGCTTGACTTAATTGACTTTTTGTCTTTAGTGACTTTTTTGTGGATTCAAGTTACAAACAAGGCACCCTTGTGATCAGTGAATCACAAGGAGTCAGAAACAACAAAGAAATCACAATCACAATGAGCCAAAGAGTGCAGTTAATTCAATCAAGCACCAGACTTCACACAGACATGAACAAATAAGCAGTTATGGTTCAATAAGCACTTATAGCACAATTTAGCCAGCCGAACTTCACCAAATGCACACACAAGCTATAATAAATTCAAATGAACAAATCTAAACAAGTTTCATGCAATGGTTCAAAGTGTAGGTCAAGATTCAAGCACAAAAAGTTACTGATGAACTATGAACATGCATTTATGAACACTTGCTGATGTATTTGACCACCAAGCCAAATTCAAACCCCCCAATCTTGTTAACATGTTATATTAACTATGTTTAAACACTTTTTAGCCCTAAGCATGCATACACTCTAGGTGTTCCCAAAGTCTTAAATCAAAAACAGTCAAAACAAGCAAAATATTGCACAACGTTTGATTCAAGGTTTTAAAGCCAATATCTTGCAGGTTTTAGTTCTCAACCAAGTAAATAACAAATAACAAGCACAAACAACAACTTTCAACAACACAATAGCAACCTATGATCTTAAACAGATAATCCCAAACACCCCTTATCTTTTTCAAATCAACTTTAAACAAGTATAAGTGTATTCCAAGACTACTCAATCCCAATCAAACACATAAACAGATGTAATATGTAGTATTGAACAAGATTAGACAATAAGTTCCACAAGAACACAAGTAACACACAAAATCACCAAAAATCAAGATTTTAAGCAGATTTTGAGTAGAAAGGTGCAAAACTCATGGATGTACATCCACACCCACAAAGTTTGAGCTTATGTGCTAGCAAGAACAAGCACAAGCTTCCACACAAACTCCTGCTAAGATTCAACAAGGTTAGAAGCAATTATATAAAAATAGTAAAGTGACAAAGCCTTGATTAATGCAACTCTTTTACCCCACACTTGATTATCCCCAAGTTATAAGCTTCACAACGCCTTGATATCACAATATCAGGGTGCTATGATTAGCTTTATAGCCCAAGAATTCCAGGGTGTACCAAGAAACTTAGCAAAATATCAAGATTATAGGAAAATGTGCAAACTTTTGCACACTCCTTGTGAAAACGTTTTGAGATTCAGGTTTTAGCAAACAATAAACATAAACAAGCAGTAAAGATGATTGGCACTTGATTTTTCTTCAAAGATTTGAACATAATTCATTGAATATGAAACTGGATTTACAGAACTTTGAACAAAGGAAAATTCAAGAGCAAACTAAAAATGACTGAGTCCTATGCCTTAAATAGGCTACAAGTGAACTAGTGAAAGCATAAAAAACGTGAAACCCTAGTTAATGAAGTTCTAGATATGCCCTTGAGGGTTTGAATACTTTGAAGATCATGTGACTTGTTCTTGGCGTTTCGATGTAGCTGGCAAGGTGTAATTGCATCCAAGGGCTTGTAACAAGCTTAAAAAGTAAGCTTCAATGTGGATGGTTGGATTGCTGTCCAAGTTTTGGCAGTTTGCACAAGAGTGTAGCAGGGGAATCTCATGAGGGGTTGATGGGTGATGTGGCAAGTTATTTTTGAGTTGGGTTATGATTAAGGCAAGCTTAATCATTAATCTGGAGGTTTATGGGGTCTAATTACAAGTAATTAGTAAAAACCCAAATGTGTTCTTATGATGAACAATTCATGTTTTCATCCGGTTTTGTGTTTAATGTGGTGTTTAGCGCCACATTTATTAAACTAATCAGATTAGTTTAAGTTGGTTATGAGTGGGAAGGTGATGTGGAGGAATGGTGGGATCTGATTGGATGAGGGGTGGTAGTGGGGCACGTGTCAAGCTCCCATAGGTCTAGGTATCTTATGTTGTCTGCCAGAAATAACCCTTCATCTTTATAATTCCTTTCACTTGCAAATAAATAATCCAAATCTGGATTTCCTTTGTTATGGAAGTTTCATTTTTCACACTTTTTCCCCAAATACTTTTCCAAAGTATTTTTAGGGGTATTTCTTGCCAATTCATGATTCTTGAAGGGCTGATTTGGCATTTTCTTCAATTATAATGGTCTTAAATTGTTTGTTTGACTTCTTGGAGGACTGATATTTGCCAAGTCATGATTAATGAGGGACCATTTTTGCCATTTCTTCAAAGTCAAGGGTCCTTTTGGTAATTTTGACATTTTTAAAGGACCAAACTTGTAATTTCTTGTAATTTGAAGTCCTTCTTGGTATGTTTGATTTTGAGGAGGACTAATATTGACAAATTAGTTTTGTTGATGGACTAAAATTGCCAATTCTTCAAAGTGGAGGGCCCTTTTTGTAATATTAACAAACTTTAGGGACCAATCTTGTAATTATGAGGATACAAGGGTATAAAGTGTCAATTATTCAATATTGGAGGACCCTTCTTGCATAATCTTCAAATCTTCAAGTGTTTCTCTTGAAACATCTTCATTAGGGCTTGGTTCATTGTGCGGCTTCGTTTCCCGTGTTCGTTTTTCTATGATTCGTGTGATCTTTTGTCATTTTCTCAATATCCGTACCTAAAATACACAAGTAACAAACACAAGCATATATTTGCCTATTTTTATGATATTTAATGCATTTAAAGCCCTTTTTGGACGATGAGACTATGTATAAAAGCAGTCTCATCATCTTTGCAGTTTGGGTGGTTTATATCGAGTCAGGCTTGTGTCATTTCTTACTTTCGCCATCTGAAAAATTATACTAATAAACTTTTAATTCTGCTTGTTGCGTGTTTAATGAAACAAAATAAAGTAATCAAAGTAAAGTAAAGTTTAAATGTCATCCGTAAACTAGATTAAGTTCTAAATGTATGTCTTTAGGCGACCAATTTGCTTTGAATAGAACTTTCTTTTCGACACTTGGAAGTGACTTAACACATTAACAGACTATTAGGTTGTATATGAATATAAATTATCATAGACAAAATCTTGCAATGATCAAGTCCAACTAAAAAAGCCAAATCTTTAGTTAGCTACAGTTTGTGTACTATGACCATAAGTGAAGATTCTTCTGCTAAAGTAATCCCAAATGTACTAAAAAGATCATAAATCAACAAATGTATGTGATTTGTGTGTCATTAATAGATGGAATGATGGTTAAAATAGATTCCAAAAACACCATTAAAATATATCTTACGGAAAAGACTTGACACCCCATGTTGAGAAAAGTGTCCTCTATCAGGACCACCCTTGAATCTTTGTCTATTTCACTCTGATAATGGGATTCAAATTCCTCATTACATTGGAATGAAACTTGTTAAAAGTGTCGGTTGTACTTACTCAGCATGTTAGGAAAGTTTTATAACTCTGCGCATCTGTATGCCTTAATAGGCACATCTGAGGAGTTCGTTGCCAGTTCTGCCAACTCATCTTGTAATTTATTTTGAGGAAATAGTGAATCATATTTATTTAAGGCACGGTTTTTATGATCATGCACGGATTAGTTAAGCAAATTTACTAAACTGTCTTCTAAAGGAACTCGTGTTTGACAGACTTTACTCTTTGCTCGTTACTATATGCATTGCGACATTAATGATTGAATTAAGGTTATAGTTTCATAGGCTAAGAAACTGTAGAGTTACTAAATCATTTTCATAGAACTTCCTCAAATTTGAACTACGTATATGTTGTCTAGCAAGTACGATTTGTGAAATTTAAGGTAGCTATCATAATGCTTTTGGACTTAGGAGGTCACTAAAAGAATTAGTGCGACTAGTTTTATTCTCACGGTTGGGCTTATCAGCGAGATTCCATTAGGGTTATGCACTATGGACTTATTTACAACTATTTGATATGTACATTCTGGATAAACTGGATGTTTGTTTATTAAGGAACGTTATTGTGATGTAGGTGTATGATGCAAAGCTTAGTACGAGGTCTAGGTTTCAAATCCTCGACCAGATAAAAAGGAAGCTGTGTGCCAATAATGTCCGTTATAAAATGTTTAAGGAAACTGTCTTTGGACCGTGGTTAGACATTAGAACATATGAGCTTGATAACCATATGATCCACTATTTGCTGATTCACCAACGCTATGTGAAGGACCCTCACGTTAATACACCATTTTACTTTGATGTTGGTAAGCATAAATTGGAGTTTGGAAGGAAGGAGTTTAGTTTAATAACTGGTTTTTGTATGGGGGATGGTTCTTTAGAGTCTTTTTCAGACAGCTAAGCTAAATTCCTTTCGTCATCGTGTATTTCCTGAAATAGAAAGAGTAAAGGGATCGTTGGTTTCAGACATCGTTACCAAACACAATCATCAATTTAACTCCCTATCCGATATTGATGCTGTCAGAGTTTGTTTGTTGTTTGCATTAGAGGTTTTTATTGGTCCGCAGCTTAGACATGTGATTCCCCATGAGATTCTAAATCTTGTTGATTATATTGATTCATGGAATAACTTTCCATGGGGTCAGTACATTTGGGAAGAGTTTCACAACAGAGTTTATAACATCGCAAAAAATACACGGAAAAGCACTTGAGAATGGTTGCAACAAATCCTTCTCATGTTCCACAATATACGTTGCAAGGGTTTGTTTTTCCACTGAAGGTTAGTTAATTTTTTTTCATTTAGCTATTTCTTATAGTATGATATGCTTATTACCTAATTGTAAATTTAGTTTTGGATTTCTTCAGATATGGATATTAGAAAGTTTCCCAGATTCAAAAGAGTGGTGGTCAAAAGAAGTAGATGCCATTCCCCGTTGTGTGGCATGGAGTAATCATTTGGCATTTTCTAAATTAAATTATCCAAGTCTATTTCATTATAGAATTAGACTTAATACTCTTGTGCCAACGGCTGATGAGATGAATACGGATTGGTGGAAAGATAGTGCAGTGTTTATTGATGTTGTTTCTGAGGCTACTACTTCTCAAAAGAATGTATGCTCCAAAGAAACAAAACGAAGGACTAAGTGAAAGGCACTTGTTTCTCGAACAGAAATTCATCGTGAAGTAATCGTTCGTACGGAGTATGTTGATTTTGAAGACGAAGGATTGAGTGATGTGGATCTTGAACAGAAGGTTGATGATATGTATCAAGAATTTCAGAATCGACTCATTGAGCTCGAGCAAGTTCTTCCACATCATAAGGTGATGCAAAAGTTGATTTAAATTATTTTGACTATACATTTTGTAATGTTTTTTAAACGGACGTGTTTACAAATTATGCAGAGATCATGTAAAGAATCTACGGAAGCTGGTTATCATGAAAAGGTTTGTTGTTTATGTATGCATATTTATATTCTTAGATTGTTTTTTTACATTTTTTAGGTATATAACATCTTATTTTATCAGGATTTTGGTAGTTCTTCGAAAACTCCATGTAAACGTGATGCCCTTAAAGCTAAGATTTCACATATCAAAGATGAATTCAATAGAAGAATATCATCTCTTGAGGATTATATGAAGTGTGATCAACCATTAGACGCTCAAGATTGTCCATTACATGTGTGTGTTTTTCTCGAAATTCTTAAGTTATTAAAACAAATCATCTTTAACTATAATTGTGCCATTAATAACGATATTTGTTTTTATTGCAGCCCTCATCTTCCATTGATTTAAATCAAGAGAACAGTGTAAACGGGAATTCCATTGATGATGTCGCTCTTACAAAAGGCAATGTTTAACACAAGGTATATTTTGAACTTTTATATTATATCAATAAATTTACAAAATCTAAATTGCTCCTTTTATTTGTAGCCCTCTATTTCTATTGACGATTATTTTAAGAGTCATAGTAACCAAGAACATGATGCTGATCATGTATTAGCTCTTGAAGTAAGGTTTACGGTTATTTAAAGCTATTGATATTTAGTTTTTCTTTTGTCTCTTATTACTGATTTTTATTTTTATTGCAGCCCTCTTCTTCCATTGATTTGAATCAAGAGAACAGTGCAAACGTGAATTCAATTGACGTTGTTTCTGTTACAAAAGTTAATGTTGTCCACAAGGTAAGTTCTGATATTTTATATTGTTGTATACAAGGTAAGTTAATGTTGTATACAAAAGCTGAATTACTACGTTAAATTATTTTCAACCATCTATTTCATTGGATTTGAATGATTATTGTATGAACGATGACTATTCGAGGGATGAGAAGAATTATATTGATGTCAATTTCCCAGAGGTTCAACATGTATCACTGGATGTGAATCTCCCGATGGACTCGTATTTGAACGAGGATTTGAATTTGAATGAAGTCGCTTATTTGAAGGAGTCTATGCATGTCGATCTTGATTTGAATTTAAGTAACAACTCTTTTGAAGTGGTTGGTGCGGGTGAAGGAACCAAAGGGACTAATTGCATCTATCAAGAGGCCCAGAGGTTTACTCAAACTGAAGTGGTAATATATATTATATTTTCCAATCATATATTATTCTACCAACAAGAACCAAACAATTGAATGTCTGTTTGTGTATTTACAGGAAGCTGTTGCCGGATGGAATAATGATTATTTCGATGTAAGATCGTGGGAAGGATCTTTAATGGTAGTAGAATTGGTGCTTGGTTCTTTATTTGATAATACAAAGGTACTTTATTCCTTCTTGATGTTTTAGTGTGATTTGGATGTTAATTTTGCTAGTTAAAGCCTCTTAGTGAATATTGCATACTTGTTAAATTTAGCATAACATTTGGAAGCACCTAGGGTTGTACACAGCAAAGTGGTGTTTGTTTAGTTAGATTTCAAGTTATAAGTGGTCAAATCTCACATAATGGCCAAGTAGATCAGCAAATACCTTAACTGCCTACCAGTTCATGTCAGTAGGCGCTTTTGGGTTCAATTTGTGTGATTTGTGCTTTGATTCGTTGAAAGTTAGCTGTAATTTAGGGTTATATAGTCTTAGTTTATATTGTTTCTTGAATGTGTGTGCCTTTGGTGGTTTTTGTAGTCTTTTCAGCCCATAGGTGAGCACCCCCTCTTAGTAGAATCGATTTTGCTCTTTAACATTGAGTGTTATTTAAAACTTATATAGGAAGTGGATGAACCGATTACTACTGAATCCATGGATGAACCGTTACTCACTGAACTAACGAAGGATACGTCGACTCTTTTATCTACGAATAATGATCAAGTCTTTGATGGAAAAAGTGAGTCAAAGGTAACGGATGAAATTATTGCAACTACAGCAATCGATAATACAAAGGTACTTTTTTTGTATTTTTTGCAGATATTGTATTTTTTGTAGATATACGTGTTTTTTTCTTTATAAGCGTCACACTTATTGTTACTTAAAACTTATATAGGAAGTGGATGAAAATATTACTCCTGAAGCCATGGATGAAGCGTTACCCAATGAATTAACGACGGATATGTTTAACCTAAAGTTATCTACGACCAACGATCAAGTTTTCGAAGGAAAAAGTGATTCAAAGTTAACTGATGAGCATCGGTCTAGTACAACAATAGATAATACAAAGGTACTTATTTTGTTTTTTGGGAGATATGCGTGTTTTTGTTTTTTAAGATGTACATCGAGAACATTTTATCTTTTGAATTTTATATAGCAAATGGATGATCCTGTTGTCGCTAATTTTGTGGAGGATGAAGTGGTTGAATGGAATAGCGATTCAAAGGTACTTTATATGATATTTTAAATATATTAGCCTCCTATTCTGTGTAAAGGTCAATTTGACAAGTTTTTATTTTAAACTCTATAGGCCATGGAAGAACCTTTTCCCACTCAATTATTGAAGGATGTAGTTGTTGACCCAATAACAGATTATAAGGTACTTTTATGTTTATTAACTTATAGGATATCAATGATCCGTTGTAATACTATATCATATGACTAAAATGTAGATATATTATATGAAAGAACCTATGAATCACTTTTTCTAAAACTATATAGGAAATCAATGATCCGTTGACCCCTAGACCTATGACGGATGAAGTTTTTTTCAAAGCCATGAGCTATTCGCTGGTATAATTTTTTCTATTTAACTTATGTTTGATGACACATAGATGGAGTATATTCATGACACATTGATTACCTTTAGGAATACAATGATCTAGTGACCCCTGAAGCCTTGATTGATGTAGATGTTGACACACGCAAAAGTGTTGTTGAAAGGGCAGAATCATTGTCTACTGAATCTCACCCAAAAGTGGATGAAAGGCCAGAGTCATTGTTTATCGAATCTGACCCAAAAATCGATGAAAAACCAGCAGAAGTCAAAAGTCGACTATTTAAAAAAGCTAGTAAGTTTAAAATATCACCATTCATGTCCCCACCAGAGTCTACTGAACAAGAACCAAAAGTCCATGCTAGGTCTAAGAATGTTGTGAAGTTTCAAATTCCGTTGCGTGGACTTGATCATTCTGAGATTCCCAATTGGTTTGAGGTATGAACATCACATTTTAGTTTTAACAGTAAATGTTCATTTAATTCTATAGTACCTAATTATTTAATCATATATAAAATCACAGGATTTATCTCGTCCAGCAAACGCACAGAACGGGAGAACTATGATGCCTAGAGAGATAATGGAAGCATTTACGGATAAGAAATGTAAGGGATATTATTTTCCATGGGCAAAAAATATAGTGGTTTATCATGATTTTTGGGAAAAGCTACTGGGCATCAGAAAAAACAGACGTGGTTGGTTGTCTGATAATGTAAGTCAAAGCTAAGCACCCTAAATAATTTAGGATATAAGTTGAAAAAGGTATTAAAATATTGAACTATCTTAATAAACAGCATCTTGATGTATGGGTTTTTTACCAATTGCACTTTCGATTGGCAAATGCGGATTGGGCAATGGTTGGGCCCTATTTGAACAAATATATCCTAGAAAAGAGAGTAATGACATCATATGCCAATGGTGTTGCTTATGGTCTGCCATGGTTTTCCGAATCTGTCGAAAAGGTGAGTTTGTTAATCTATATATAATCATAACTCCATACGGATATGGCCTTATAACATTTACATAACGTTCATACTTATAGGTTTACTTCCCAATAAACGTAGACGGTGTTCATTGGGTGCTTGCTGAATTCCATATTCGTTCAAGTGTGATAACCATTTATGACAGCTTGCTCCCAAAGTACATTCAACGTGGTAGGGCTGAAGATCGACTATGGTGGCTGTCCACGAGTCAATGTTATGCATCTGTACTTCCGAATTACCTTAAAGAAACTCAAGTTTTCACGAAGAAAAACATAGATCCAGCAAACTACAAAATCACGTTTCGTAAGGATAGTAATACCCCTAGGAAATCCAATACCTCTGATTGCGGGGTTTGGGTGATGAGGAACATGTTTAGTCTGGCAAATAATCTTCCATTGGAGGTTAGTGATACAAGTCTAGCTGGGTTGGCATATCGTGAACACTTGAGTGACTTCTTTTGGAAGTACAAGATTCGAAATGGCATGGCATAATGTTGTATGTTTCATAAGTAGGGTTAATGTTGCAGACAAAGACTCTTATGATTGTATGTGTTGTTCATCTAAACATTAGTGGATGTATGTTGTAAATATAAATATCTACGACAAATTCCATTTTCAATATGGCAATTGTCTTTCACCTTACATTGTACTTTTTATTTTTGTTCATTGCTAGTTATTCACACCAAACATGGAAGAGTAACAAACAAACATGGAAGACATATTCATTTCATAAAATAAAACGAACCACAAATACATTGACATAATAACGATAAAAAGAAATTAACAATAAGAAATTTGAAAGATTTTTAACTAAGATAGTACTTTCCCTTGTAGACGGTTAAGAAGGATTAGTGATTCTTTGTATGGGCCAACTAAAAAAGAACCACGATTTTGAATGCCCTCAGGGTTTTGAAAGATTTGCATATTTCCGTTCCATGTTAGTAGTTGGTGAGGTAACCCTCATGGACTGTCCTTAACATCGAATATTGGATCACCATTGTTTGAAAGTCCAAGTAATTTTGGAACTTGCTCAATAACCATATCTAAACGGAATAATAATCTAATGTTAGAAACAATTTCACCATTAAAATCTAACACCCATCCAAAAACATTTCTACTTTCCAACATGACGAAACTTCCAGATATTACGAGAGAGTTTCCTAGTTGTGTAATGTTGAATGGAGCCCGAATCATAGATCTTATCTCAATTGGAATAGGCTGTATTAGAAAATTAAAAGTTAACATATCAAAAGAGAGAATCATGTACCTTTTGCACAATCTCCTAAAATGTTTTGAACGAACCCTTTCATAAGCAACCAAATTTTTTTTGCCATCAACTACTGCTTGAGACGACTTTTTAATTCTAATTGAGCAACTTGGTATACGAATATCTTCAAGAACGGTCCAACAGTTGGACGCGAATGTAAAAACAGACACTTGCCATTTTCCTTCACCATACATCAGGTAAGTAACTTTTACAATTATTGGGTCAAGATTGTCGGGTTGCACACCAAACCCAAATACCTTTTTGCATAATGCAGGATCATTTTGCTCTGTCAATATTGTTACAATTTTTTTAATTGACGGGTTCCAGACAACAAGTGAAATATCATCACTACAAGAAAAACACCAAAGCCCTTCACTAGAAGAAACTGGTTTAAAATGTGGAAAATTCATTGGCGAATTTAGATATGTGAATGTACGGTTATCTTTTACCGTAAACATAAAACAATTTTCATCGTGATTATATTTAAATATAAAAGAACATGCATATGTTTTTCACGAACCGTAATCGGTGACGAAGTCGGAATCGTCTATCGAAGCCTTCCATATCTTACACACTTGACGAAATCGAACTAAATCCTCAACGAGAAGTCTTGTCATGATTTCCCGTTGAAGTTCAAATGGTATGTAATCTGACATTCTCGAATATATTGATTATTTGATTATAACGTTATATGGTTAATTTGTAACAAATGTTTTTTTATAGGGAAAGTTACATTAACTACTTATTAATATATTCAACAACCTACTTATTAATATACTCCACAACCAATTTGGACTTTGATCAACATATAAACTGATCAAGTAGTGTGTCATTGACTGAATATGTCCATGCATATGTAACACAACATGAACGGAGTGTCCATGCATATTAATATAAATATATTCGCATACCATTTCAATTTTTGTTTGTAAGTAACTGAATATGTCCACGCATGATGTATATGTAACACAGCAGAACTAAAAAGCTTAGTTGAATATTAATCATGACTAATGTGTGGCTGTGACTCGCTGATTTGACACAGCATATGGACAGGATGTAGTGTGTCATTGACTGAGTATGTCAATGTTGAGATAGGGTGCAACTTGCATCATTTGTTGCATAGCCAGTTAGAAAAAGAATCCAATGTCAATACCAACAGTGGCTAGGTGAGGTCTTATTTAAGGGCATCATTACATTGGGTTTCAACACATGGAAAAGCCATAGTTAAAGGAATAAGCTTAAGAAAAAATGATCTGGCGGTTGATGCTTCAGTCTTTGCAGTTGCTTTGCTGCTCAAATGACCTTGGCAATTGTTTCTACTACTATCTGAGGAAGAAGGTTGAAGAAGAGAGGGAATGGAGGGGTAAGATTAAAATTCTGCATACGCAAAAGAACATCTCTATTGATCAAAGTACTACTTTCATAATGGAGCTTTCTAGCCTTAGCCCAGATCAGCGTGTGAGTCGAATGATTGATCTTTTGAATGACATGCAAGCCCGTGATGTCTCAGAGCTTGGGAGGCTTGGGGCATTGATGGATGAATCCGATGCTCGGATTCATGACTTGGAGCTTTTCATGCAGTCATTGTGAACAATATAATGGTAACCAATGTGATGCATGCCGAGTTAGTGTCTGTATCGTCGTGTTTTAAATAAACGACACTATTTGTTAGTGTCGTAATCTACTACTATGTATCGTGTAGACTGTTTGTGTAGGTTTTTCTTTATTTTATGTGTCGTAATCTACTACTATTTATGTATATGAAGTTCTCTTACTGGCAAGGATGCTGTTGCACTAAACTAGTCATACAAATTCGTCATACCATACTAGTCATACAAATTCGTCACACCAAATATGTCATACAAATTTACCTTACAGATTCGCCTTACAGGTTCTTTAACATAAGATTACATAACATACAGGTTCTTTAATATAAGATTACATAACATATCATACATGCAAAACAACAAAAGCAACCATGAGTTTGTCAAACCTTTGGTTTAGATGTTGAGCTTGAAGCATCTGGAATGTTTGTGCATTTTGACTTTGAAGGCCCTGGAATGTCGTTCTCGTCCTCCTCAAAAGTTGAAGATAGCAATGGACTTTTCCATTTTTTAGTTTTCGACTTAGAAGGCCCTGGAATGTCTTCCTCGTTTTCCTCGGAACTTGAAGATAGAAATGGACATTTCCATTTTTTTAGTTTTTAGCTTTGAAGGCCCTGGAATATCATACTCCTCTTCATCTCCATACTTAGGTTTGGTATCTATCAAGATTTAAACAAAAATTCATTTTTAGCCAAATCACATGGATCTTCATAAAAGTAGTTTAGCCAGTATTTGTATGGAGCTTTGCTTGAAACTATTTTATACTCAATGGGAGGAGTATGATCGTCACTTGAACTAGTATCAGAGTTGTCACTCGAACTCATATGCACCGAATTACTGTCATGTATCTCATTTGGAGTACTGTCTGATTCAAGGTTAATTATCTTTGCAGGGTTAATAAACCTAACTTTTAGATTTGATATATATATTATCAAGAAACAAATCGGGAAAGACACTTCTTAATGTATTTTACATTATCTTAATCATCATATACAATCCTAATGATCAGATGACATGTCTAATGAAAAACAATCCTAAGATTTTCGAATAATTCTAATCATTTTTGCTAGATGATAATCAAAAATAAAAATAATTAATATTGTTTATGATCATTATTAAGGTTAGATAATACTGATCAGCAACAAGTATATATAAGGGGTTAATACGTATTTTGATTATCATCTAACGAAAATGATCAATACATTCATCAAAAAATTAAAAAGAGTTAAAGAACAATAATAATTGACTAACATTTACCCTTGTTCATCCTTGACGATTGATTAGGGATACAAATATAGATTAGGTTTTTTTGAGATAGATTTTCGGATTTTTATGGATAAAGATTTTCCAAGAGACGGTTAAGGAACGGTTATAATGAAAATTCTGGGTGACAGTTTTAATGGCTCAACGGGTTGGGCTTGGTTTAAAGTGTTGTTCATTTATTTTGAGTTCTGTGGATCTGTTAATCAAGGTTTGTGGTTTAATCTTGCTTAAGAAAAGGAGTAATCAATTCAAAAAAAAGTGTTGTCAAAATAGAGTAAAAAAAAGAGGAATCATGGGAAGCCAAGGGGAACCTTGAGGTTCGAACCCCCGACCTCCTCATGATCAACCCCTTTTAACAACATAACACACCAACACACAACCAACGTGCCCTAGGGACTTTAATGTCCACTCTTTGCATTATTTGTTTCTTAAGCACACATTAGTTAGCTTATCATAAATTAAGCCGTGCCTTATTTAGAGGAAACAACCAAACTTTTACTTCTCGTCCCCTCAAGTTTTTTAAGTCTTGTTTTTAAAATAGTCAACTTGGTATTTGTCAAGGATTGTATACTACACTCACCTGTTAGGAATTGGTTAATTGAGCAACTGACGGTGCTCAACTGATCAACTTGTATTTATTTTGACTTATCTTATCGAGATACAAAGTCAACTAATGAAATTGTACTATGATCTTTAAGGTTTTTTCTGCATTTACTAGCTTATAAGTATGTTGACAAAAACTTCGTCATCAGATAAAACATACCAATTGTTTGGTTCTTTTGTCACAAACAATTTAAAAAAATGTCTGATTACATTCCAACAGAAATACAAAGAGAAGTAATGCTTAGACTACCTGTAAGAGATGTATGCAGATGTCGTTAGATATGCAAGTCACTGAAAGCTATCATTGACGCAGAAGATTTCATTCGTGAATACGGGTCTCATGAGGTTGCTAATTGCAACTTTATTTTTCAATACAAGGAAGACGTTCTGGGTAATGGTATCATGTATAAGGTAAATAATGACTTAGAATTTAGACTAGTTGGGAATTCTGGATTAAATTCTGCTTCTCTGGATGCACTTTGCACTTCTGAAGGTATATGGTGTTTTGTTGTTGTCGGCTAATACAAAGCTTTTAGCTAAGTATAGAATATTATCGTCCGATCTTTTCGAATTGATTACCGATTAAAAGTGCGACTCAATTGTTCTTGGTGGATAAAAGAAAGGGTTTGGGTGATTATCTATTTTAAACTTAAAAATAAATACTTGTCGTTGAGTAATGATTAAAGCTTTTAAAAATTAAACTATAAGTTATTAAGACAAACACTTTGTAAAACTTTAAAACTTAAAAACATGTTCTATCGGAATGTACCAAAATGAAAGCCATCGGAATAATCAAATGTGAAGCTGTCGGAATAATCCATGCTAGTAACCATCGGAATGTAACAAAATCAATTCTATTGTAATATTGTCCAGATGAGAATACTATGTAAACACTACTGTCGCAATGCCCAGATCGCAAAGCAAGGTGTCGCAATAAAATTCTATCGGAATGATGACTAACCTATCGGAATGTGGCTGACAAAAAATTGGCAGAGTTTCGATTCAAAGAAACCTTATCACCCGTCGGAATATGCGATCGCAATGAGCGATCGCAATCCCAGATCGGAATAAGGGGGTAAAATCCAAGCAATCGTAAAGTAAAACCCTCAATGGGTTATTGCGATACAAACAGGTAACCGTCGGAATGAGGAATCTTCAAAATATTGCGATGAACACAAAATTAATCCGAAAATGGTGGTAAGCTGAAAACTCAATAAGCACGGATAATAAGCTATCTTAACCAAATCTTAAATAACTCAATAAGCTTAAATTTGACAACTTTCAAAACATAAAATCATAAACTTTATAAAAGAACTTTGAAAAGACTTAAACCTTTTAATAATCCGAAAAGTAATAAGCTAGAACATGAAATAAGCCAATAAGCATAAAAAGCTTATAGCCTATACGTATATGAGCTTATATAGGAACAAGAAAGATTAATCTTTTAACCACGAAATCATCACATCAACCGTATGAAATGTAATACTCGGATCAAAGATTAAAGTAAACAAAGAAATTTGGAAAGAGATTAAAGAACTAAAAAGCTTAAACTTGCACTTGATTAATGAAATCCAAATACAAAAAGCTTAACTTGAAAGATAAAAAAGATAGGAAAAATGAAAAACTTAGTGAGAGAAAGTTTGGAACTTTCTCTCTCTAAAAACTAGAAAGGAAAAATTAAAAATGAAACTAGCTAACCACCCTCCTAATGTGATTAGGAGGGTATTTATAGGGAAATGGGAAGTGCATGTGCGGTGTGCTCCCTTCTTTCTTTTCTTCTCGACTCGATTTAATTCTTTGTCTTTTCTCGACGTCGTCTCGGGATTTGAACTTGTCTTAATAATTTTCTTCTATAATTTAGACTTGAGTTCTTCGACTTCATTAAACTTCCGTCTTTAGACTTTTTCTTCGATAAATCTTCAGAATAGGTCTTGGACATCCGTTCTTTAAGCACTCTTGATCTTGGGACTTCGTCTTTTCTCGTTTTCTTCGATAAAAGCCCGTGAAAGCCCGTGTTTTCTTCCTTTTGCATCTTTTGGTCCTAAAACACAATAAAAACACAAACCACGCATAATTCCGACTTTTACGACATAAAATACATGTTTTGGTCTTGTTTTTATTGGAAATAAGTGGTAAAAGGATAAGTGTTTTGACACTTATTAAATCCCCTACACCTGACCATTGCAATGCCCTCATGCAATGCATTAATTTTAAAGCACGGTTTACATTTTTTATTATAAATAACCCACCTTGGCCTTTATTAAATACTAAACATTAAGAAAACTTAAAAAAAACAAAACAAGTAGAGAAACGAAGACTTACATTGGGTTTTTGGTTGTCATGAATGTTCATCATTCTTCAAGTTTCACGTTCCCCATACCAAGCTTAAAAACGAGATCATTGTTATTATAAGTTAGCAAACTAACACGAATTCATGTGGGCCAATTATTTACTTAGACTCCCTTATTCCTAGGTGTATCTCTTATATTTTATTTTTGTCTTGAATGATCACGAGGATGCATTGTTTGACTTATTTCGATAGTTATTTAGGCCGAAAATAAAGTGGACGATTTAATCAATAATTAGCTAAAGGACAAAATCTTTTAAAACTGCTTCTCGGGACCTCATAAAGTTCATATCTTGGCATAACTCGCTTCACGATTTGAGACCTTTCTCAGACCGATATTTGGCAGCGACTTCATACTTCGAATCTTCGAGAGACGTTCTTGAAATTATGGTCTTCTCTTCATAATAGGAATTTGTTCACTTGAAGTTTTGAGAGATTCTTCATCTTTGGACCACGACTTCTTCATTTTTCTCCAATCTTTATTTTGGACTTTGATATACAACGATCCGCCTCCTTTTAGGACTTGGATCTATTTATCCTCATATCTTGTTAGGGCCTTTTTGGATAGACTTCTCCATGATCTTTTGGAGAGTTTTTGCTTTTCGTCTTGTGTCTATATCCTTCATATTGATTTTCGATAAATGATTCTTCACATCACTTTTGGATATTTAGCAACAAAATGTAGCCCTCATGCCTTGCTAGGGCCTTTTCGGACTCGCCAATCTGCGCATCCCGCTTCAATAAGTTATGCCTTGGCTATGAACTCTAATTAATACCGAGCAACTTTTAAACGATCTGGGGCTAGAAGCTAAGTAACTTTTCAAATCATACAACCTTATTTATTGTAGATATATTTGTTAACAAGCGATGGGAGAATAGGCTCATAATTAACTCACATAAACTCACGAAAGAATACCAAACTTATAATTGACTCTATCATCTCTCGTTCTCCACAGTTTAAAATCTCAAAGAATGAGACTCGTGGATGCTTAGCCAATTAAATCAAAGTTTTGGGTTTTCGAGTCATCTATAGGATCTTGCAAACTCTTAGACTTTTTTAAGTTTAGAATTCGCATTTTAAAGTTCCCTTGATAAACAACTCTCTAGGATCAATTATAGGAACTTGCGAAAATTTATTGTTCTTAACCTGTGAGAGTTAAGACTTTCGCGTTTTAAAGTTCCCTATATAAAAGCCTAGCAAAACTTGACTTAAACACGTTAAGGATACTAGCTAGAGTAAACTTAGATAAGTAAACTCGGGTTGAGTCAAAATATTCACGACTTTGAAAAATTTAAAACCTCTTTATTAAAAACTTATTCTAGCAAAGAAAGTAAATAACGCTAACAAAGGAAAATACTATTGTTCAACTAGGCCAAAATAGATTAAAAATTTTAAAAAATGTCGAAAAATCAAATTTTTCCGGTTAAAATGAGGGCAAATTCATGGAAAAGACCACTTACTTCAATATAAGTCCCCCTACACTTGATATAAACATTGTCCTCAATGTTTAAGCATGTGGGAGTAAACTCCCCTACACTTATGACATTGTGCACTCTGTTTAAGTCTTTCTAAGGAAAGGACAACTAGAGTGATTTTCAGTGTGAACATATAAGATATGAAATATTGAATCAAGAGAGTTTAGGATAGAACCGGGAAGATGGGAACACGGGGTCACGGTTCGTCAAAAGTCACTGAGGTGCACTTTGAAGCTGGAATCCCTGTAGAGAATAAGAAACAAGACAACAAACACATACGGGGTCCCCCTACACTTATTATGAAAGCGGTAAATGATAGATCACGGGTTGCCTCCCGAGAAGCGCTTGTTTTTGTTCACCGAGTCACGAGCCTGACTCGACCCAAAACTAGTTCATGGGAAACATGGTGAGGGATGGAATCATCTCATGAGAGATGTCCTCACCAAAGTACAACTTCAAACGCTGGCCATTCACCTTAAAATTAGGCCCATTTGGCTGAGAAAGCTCAATGGTGCCATATGGAATGACTTTGGTGATGGTGAATGGACCAGACCAGCGGCTCTTCAACTTGCTAGAGAAGATCTTCAACCGAGAGTTCAAAAGTAAGACTTAATCACCAACGTTGAACTCTCGGTTCTTAATTCGTGCATCGTGGATGATTTCGGTCTTCTCCTTGTAGATCAATGAGTTCTCGTAAGCTTCATTCCTCAGTTCATTTAGCTCGTTGAGTTGAATCTTCCGAAGATCACCGACTTTGTTGATGTCGAAGTTAGCCCACTTCAAGGCCTAGTATGCCTTGTGTTCCAGCTCGATAGGGAGGTGGCATGCTTTCCCTTACACAAGACGATAAGGTGTACAACAAATTGGTGTCTTATAGGCGGTACGGAAAGCCCACAAAGCATCATCTAACTTATCGGCCCACGCGGCACGATGCTCTCCCACAGTATGTTCTAGAATTCGCTTCAATCCATGGTTGGAAATCTCGGCTTGCCCATTGGTTTGGGGATGATAGGCAGTGGAAAGACGATGATTAACACCATACTTAGCCATGACTCTTGCAAATTGATCATTGCAAAAATGAGTCCCGCGGTCACTGATTATAGCACGAGGAACACTGAATCGAGCAAACAGCTGCTTCAAAAAGTTCACAACCACCCTCGCATCATTCGTTGGGAGAGCCTTAGCTTCAACCCATTTAGAAACGTAGTCAACGGCTACGAGGATGTACTTGTTCCCTTTGGCTGATGGAAATGGCCCCATAAAGTCGATGCTTCATACGTCAAAGATTTCACATTCTTGTATGAAATTTTGAGGCATCTCATCTTTGTGTGTGATCTTGCCTTGGCGTTGGCAAGCATAACAATGCTTAACCATTTTGTGAGCGTCACGATAAATGGTGGGCCATTATAATCCAGAGTCAAACACTTTCTTCGCGGTGTAGTTGGGACCAAAGTGACCACCGGTGGGTCCTTTGTGGCAAGCATCAAGGATTTGTAAAGCTGCCGGTCCATCAACACATTGATGAATAATCAAATCAGCACGTTGTATAAAGAGATAAGGGTCATCCCAGAAGTAAGTCTTAACATCGTTTAAGAACTTCTTCTTTTGTTGGGGTGTTAACCCTTTAATGAGAATACCACCCGCTAAGTAGTTTGCAATGTCTGCAAACCACGGGGTGTCATCAAGATTGGAATGAATAGACATTAAGGTCTCAAGGGGAAAAGAGTCATTCATCTCTTGATTCAGATGATCCCCTTGATAAGGATCCTCAAGTCTACTCAGATTATCCGCTGCTAGGTTTTCGGCTCCCTTTTTGTCACGAATTTCAATTTTGAATTCCTGAAGGAGCAGAACCCAACGAAGAAGTCTTGGCTTAGAATCTTGCTTAGTCAACAAGTACTTCAACGCGGAATGGTCGGTATACACGATGGTAGTGGAAAGGACAAGATAGGGGCGAAATTTTTCAAAAGCATACACTACAGCTAAAAGCTCTTTTTAGGTAGTGGTATAATGCAATTGAGCCCCCTTCATTGTCTTGCTAGCATAATGGATTGTTTGGAAGTGTTTATTCACTCTTTGGCCCAAAACCGCTCCAATAGCAAAGTCGCTAGCATCACACATCAATTCGAAAGGTAGCTCCCAATTAGGGGTAACCAAGACCGGTGACTTAGTCAAATTGTCCTTAAGAAGATTGAAGGATTCAAAACACTCTTTGGAAAAGAGAAAAGGAGTATCTTTTTTCAAGAGGTGGGTCATCGGGCGAGCGATTTTATAAAAGTCTTGAATAAATCGACGATAGAAGCCCGCATGACCAAGAAAATTTCTCACACCCTTCACGGTTGAAGGTGGAGGTAATTTGGCTATGACATCCACTTTAGCACGGTCCACTTCAAGACCGGCTTTTGAGATTTTGTGTCCTAGCACAATGCCTTCTTTTACCATAAAATGGCATTTTTCCCAATTTTGAACAAGGCGAGTGTCTTCGGACCGCTTAAGCATACGTTCTAAATTGGCAAGGCAAGAAGAGAATGAATCACCATAGACCGAGAAATCATCCATGAAGACTTCCATGGTTTCTTCAACCATGTCATGGAATATAGCCATCATACACCTTTGGAATGTCCCAGGAGCATTGCATAAGCCGAAAGGCATTCTTTTGTAAGCAAATGTTCCATAAGGACAAGTGAATGTGGTTTTCTCTTGGTCTTTGGGATCGATGGGTATTTGAAAATAACCCGAAAAACCATCTAAGAAGCAGTAATAGTCATTACCTGCTAGACGTTCAAGCATTTGGTCCATGAAAGGAAGGGGAAAATGATCCTTTCTTGTAGCATCATTGAGTTTGCGATAGTCTATACAAACTCTCCACCCTGTAACGAGACGAGTAGGAATCAACTAGTTGTTTTCATTGGGAACAACGGTGATTCCGCCTTTCTTAGGCACACAATGGACTGGACTAACCCATGGTGAATCCGAGATAGGATAGATCATGCCTGCATCAAGAAGTTTGAGAACCTCTTTTTTGATAACGTCATGGATCTTGGGATTCACCCTTCTTTGGCTTTGAATAGTGGGTTTAAAGTCGTCCTCCATGAGAATTTTATGTGTGCAAAAGTGAGGATCAATTCCACGAATATCGGAGATTTTCCAAGCAATCGCTTTCTTATGATTCTTCAGCACGGCGATAAGTCGGGATTTTTCTTCTTCTTTCAGGTCCTTTGCAATGATGACCGGTAACTTCTTGTTGTCTTCAAGGAAAACGTACTCGAGATGAGACGGAAGATCCTTAAGCTCTAAATCCGGAGGATTTTCGATGGACGGCGTAGTCAACTTTGGATCATCGGTAGAGATAGCCTTAGGAGACTGTGGAGAAATATGGTCCTCATTGAGAAGTTTCTCAATGGTACGAATGTCTTCATCCTAATTGGAGGGAGAATCGTCATATTGCAAATCCACATCTCCCAGAGTTGCTTCAAATTCTTTGAAAATGAAATCACTTTCTCCAAATGGAGTTAGTGATGGAGCAATAGAGGCAACGGTCTCAACAATGGGTAGAGAAGAAGAACCACTTTTACAAGCGTCTTTGAAATGTTCTTCACAAGCCTCATCAAGAACGTCAATAAAATTAACACTCTCGTTTTCCGAAGGCTGCTTCTAAAGTTTGCCCATGTTGAAGACGATTTTATCGTCACCAACTCTCATGATTAATTCGCCCGCAGCTACATCAATGAGAGTGCGACCGGTCCTCAAGAATGGACGTCCAACGATTAATGGAACACGGGGATCCATCTCGTAGTCAACGACAACAAAATCCGCCGGGAAGGTGAATTTGTCGACACCAACGAAGACGTCTTCGGCTATCCCCACCGGATTAGCAACCGTATGGTTAGCTAATTCCAAAGTCATTCGTGTGGGGACTAGCTCGGGGAGAGATAATTGCTTCCAAACACTTAATGGCATTAAGTTAATACTAGTACCTAGATCGGCTAGGGCCATGCAATTCTCTACTCCCGAGAAGTTGCAAGGAATCAAGAAACGACCCGGATCACCAAGTTTGGTTGGTAATTTCCTTAAGAGCACTGCGGAGCAATTCTCATTAAGTTGGGTCTGAGCAATATCGAGAAGTTTCTCCTTATCACTGAGAAGATCTTTAAACATTTTAGCATATTTGGGCATGTGAGCCAGAGCCTCAGCAAAAGAGATATTGATATTCAGTTGTTTAAACATCTTAAGAAAGTTAGAAACCTGAATATCATCCTTGTTCTTCAATTTCTCTTTCCTCAACCTTGAAGGATAAGGTATATTGGGTTGAGATGAAGGCTTTGGGATAGAATTCGCACTCAAATCCTTGGGTGGTGGAGGGGTGGAAGTAGAAGGTGGTGGAATTGGGGAAGTAGAAGTTGGAGGAATAGAAGGTGGAGGAGTTGGAGAAGGAGACTCGTTTTCCTTTGTCACAATCACCGGAGTAGGTGTAGGAAGCTCGGGTTCCTTTAAACCTTTTCCACTTCGAGTGGTGATTGCTTTCATCTCCCCTCTTGGATTAGCAACGGTGTTACTCGGAAGAGAACCCGATCCAGAGGCTTGATTACTAGGGAAGAAACTAGCCATCATGTTCCTCAAGTCATTCGTTTGACTTGCCAAAGTGTTTCGCATATCAGCTCGAAGATCGTTTCCTTGTTTCACCATATCTGTTTTCAAGTTGAGCATTTCCTGTTGAAGATTTTGCACTATCGCATCATTAGTCCTCATGTAGGTTTCAACATCTTGGTGTAATGCGGTGGGTTGGTTGGGAGGAGCATTGTAGGCGGGTGATTGATAAGCAGGTTGTTGGTAAACTTGGTTGTTTCTTTGAGGTGGATATGGGTTTCTTTGGTTTTGATATAGAGTTGGAGCACGTGGTTGGTTTTGATTGTTGCGATTGAGGTTGTTTGGGTTTTGTGGGGGAAAACCGGGTGGTGAAAGAAAGTTGTTTGACCGATAGCTGAGCAAATTGCGGTCACCTTGAGGACGTGCTTGATAGCTCCCTGTAGCAAAGGTACTGTTGGCAGCATACACATTTTCCGGATTGTCGTGAGTCGAGGGAAAATCGGTGTATGAGTGAGATCCCCCGCATATTTCACATGATTGAGTCAAAGCACTAGCTTGGGCAGTGATAGCTTTGGTGTTGTTGGCGGCTTGGAGAGCAAGTGATTCAACAAGCGTAGTAAGCTTATCAATTCTCTTGTCGCTCTCATTAGTGCTAGCAATAGCCACATTGGTCCGAACACTCTTGGTTTGCACTCTAGACTTGTTCTCAATAATATCCCAAGCGACATTAGAAGACTTAACCAAAAGATTACCCCCCGAGGCACTATTTAGTGAATCTTGATCATTCATGCTTAAACCATTGTAAAAAGTATTAATTTGATGTACTTTTGTTAAACCATGTTGTGGACACTTTCGTAAAAGTTCCTTAAAGCGGTCCCAAGATTCACTAAATGTCTCACCGTACTTTTGTTCAAAAGTAATGATTTCATTCCGCAAAGCGGTAGTACGTGAGGGTGGGAAAAAGTAGTTGATGAATTTGGTCTCTAAATCCGTCCACGTAAGAATACTTTGTGGCGGTTCCTTATCAAGCCAATGCCGGGCTTGTCCCTCTAAGGAGAAAGGAAAAAGTTGCAAGCGAATTACCTCTTGTTAAACCCCATTATACTTAACCGTATTAGTGAGTTGAAGAAACCTCTTAATATGGTCATGAGGATCATCAATTGAACGCCCCAAGAATGGTTGAGCAGAGACCATTTGAATGAAGCCGGATTTGAGCTCAAAGTTGTTGGCTCCAATCGCGGGTATGACAATAGCATCGTTGTTGCCCTCTACATGTGCTTGCAAAAGTTCGATCATTGGACGATTGTCCGGTAGAGGTTCATTGTTGTCATTATTCATGTTGGGTTGAGGTGGATTATTATTATTGTTGTGTACACCGGCCATTTCTAAGTTATCGAGAGTCTCAGGCTCGGGATAAGACGTTGATCGAGTGCGCATACACCTGCAAAAGAAATAACAAAGCAGAAATATTTTTGGTTTTTTTATGTTTTTTAATTTTTTTTGTATATTTTTTTAGGATTTTTGAAAATTTTAAAGCAAGGAAAATAACGTTCAAAGATGAACGCATCCCAAAATCCAACGCGTCTCTCACTAAAAACCGTTAATATTAACGAAAAGAGCCGGCAGCGGCGCCATTTAATACCAAGCTTTTATCTAAGTATAGAATATTATCATCCGATCTTTTTGAATTGATTACCGATTAAAAGTGAGACTCAATTGTTCTTGGTGGATAAAAGAAAGGGTTTGGGTGATTATCTATTTTAAACTTAAAAACAAATAATTGTCGTTGAGTAATGATTAAAGCTTTTAAAAATTAAACAATAAGTTATTAAGACAAACACTTTGTAAAACTTTAAAACTTAAAAACATGTTCTATCGGAATGTACCAAAATGAAAGCCATCGGAATAATCAAATGTGAAGCTGTAGGAATAATCCATGCTAGTAACCATCAGAATGTAACAAAATCAATTCTATCGTAATGTTGTCCAGATCGGAATACTATGTAAACACTACTGTCGCAATGCCCAGATCGCAAAGAAAGGTGTCGCAATAAAATTCTATAGAAATGATGACCAATCTATCGGAATGTGGCTGGCAAAAAATTGGCAGAGTTTCGATTCAAAGAAACCTTATCACCCGTCGTAATATGTGATCGTAATGTGCGATCGCAATCCCAGATCGGAATAAGGGGGTAAAATCCAAGCAATCGCAAAGTAAAACCCTCAATGGGTTATTGCGATACAAACAGGTAACCGTCGGAATGAGGAATCTTCAAAATATTGCGATGAACACAAAATTAATCCGAAAATGGTGGTAAGCTGAAAACTCAATAAGCACCGATAATAAGCTATCATAACCAAATCTTAAATAACTTAATAACCTTAAATTTGACAACTTTCAAAACATAAAATCATAAACTTTATAAAAGAACTTTGAAAAGACTTAAACCTTTTAATAATCCGAAAAGTAATAAGCTAGAACATGAAATAAGCCAATAAGCATAAAAAGCTTATAGCCTATACGTATATGAGCTTATATAGGAACAAGAAAGATTAATCTTTTAACCACGAAACCATCACATCAACCGTATGAAATGTAATACTCGGATCAAAGATTAAAGTAAACCAAGAAATTTGGAAAGAGATTAAAGAATTAAAAAGCTTAAACTTGCACTTGATAAATGAAATCCAAATACAAAAAGCTTAACTTGAAAGATAAAAAAGATAGGAAAGATGAAAAACTTAGTGAGAGAAAGTTTGGAACTTTCTCTCTCTAAAAACTAGAAAAGAAAAAATTAAAAATGAAACTAGCTAACCACCCTCCTAATGTGATTAGGAGGGTATTTATAGGGAAATGGGAAGTGCATGTGTGGTGTGCTTCCTTCTTTTCTTCTCGACTCGATTTAATTCTTTGTGTTTTCTTGACGTCGTCTCTGGATTTGAACTTGTCTTAATAATTTTCTTCTATAATTTAGACTTGAGTTCTTCGACTTCATTAAACTTCCGTCTTTAGACTTTTTCTTCGATAAATCTTCAGAATAGGTCGTGGACATCCGTTCTTTAAGCACTCTTGATCTTGGGACTTCATCTTTTCTCGTTTTCTTCGATAAAAGCCCGTGAAAGCCCTTTTTTTCTTCCTTTTGCATCTTTTGGTCCTAAAACACAATAAAAACACAAACCACGCATAATTCCGACTTTTACGACATAAAATACACGTTTTGGTCTTGTTTTTATTGGAAATAAGTGGTAAAAGGATAAGTGTTTTGACACTTATTATCGGCGATATCGCATTTGTTCTTTTGAACCCAACATTGGACAAAAATGTGACCATCTTGGCACCATATCTAGAGGCTCCTTTTTCCAAAAAGGTTTTTGGGTTTGGTGTTTCTGAGGCAACACAAGAACCTACCATAGTGAAGATAACTAATCCAGTAGTTGAAGGTGCATGCTCAGTCTCTGTATTTACAACGTCCTCACGTGTATGGATTGATTTGTTACCCGAAGATTTTCCCAGGGATCTATTCGAATCAAAAGGGGCAGCCAGGCAATGGTGGCTGGAAGAATTTATTGGGTGTGTTTTGAAAACTATATTTGTAACTGTGATCAAGAGCACATAGGATTTATGATTTTTTCCTTTGGACTGGATATTCACCAGTTTATACTGGAAGATATCCCTGAGGAGATAACAAGAGCCATTCCACCTCCATACACACTTTCAAAACTAAACAATCGTCTCATAATTTCAGGGACAATTGTTTTTCTAAGAGGACGAGTTACATGTGGTTGGCAATTAGATGTGGTGGATGGCTTGCTTTCAATGGCTGGAGTGAATTTCTTTCACGAAAGGGTTATCGAGCTAGTGCCAAAGTTGTTGGGGTTTACAAATAACAACGAGCCGATATTTTTGACTAGTGTAAACCCTGTTGGTTTTCCTCACATCCTAGAAACATGGAACAAACCAACCGGACAGTTTTGTAAACAACCTAGCTATTCAAGGAGTACCCGGTTCTTTCATGGTCGGCCCCTACAAGGAATCGTTATATCTTCTTAACAGTCCATCAAGTGAAATTATAAAACTCTCCATGCTATCTTATGTCTTGTATTTCATTTCGTTTGTTTGTTTTGTTTAATGTATGTACTGTTCTCAATCTTATTTACCAAATGCAATAGTGCTCAACCGTAGCACAATTTTCACAAATGATCAACTTTTAATCTGGTTAATCTTAGTTTTAAATTTTGTTTTTTAGTATTGGGATTACCAGTTTACAAGTAGTGTAAAAGAAAAATAAAATAAAAAAGTTTTAAAAAATTAGACGTGGCCAGGACTCGAACCTGTGCCACACACACCATAATACACACTCCTTACCGTCATGCCCTAGGGTCTTTACTGCTAAATTTTCCCTAGGGCTTGTATATAAGGGTGTTTTGTTTTCAGCTTATATTAATTTTCGAATGTTATAAGCTGGTTTTCAGCTTATTGGTTAAGGAAATATAGCTTTTAATCTTGTTAATCTTATGTTTAAATTTTGTTTTTTAGTATTGGGATTACCAGTTTACAAGTAGTGTAAAAGAAAAATAAAATAAAAAAGTTTTAAAAAAATTGGACGTGGCCAGGACTCGAACCTACACCACACACACCACAATACACATTCCTTACCGTCATGCCCTAGGGTCTTTACTGATAAAGTTTCCCTAGGGCTTGTATATAAGGGGTGTTTAGTTTTCAACTTATATTAATTTTTGAATGTTATAAGCTGGTTTTCAGCTTATTGGTTAAGCAAATTTAGCTGTTTCTATGTTTAGTAGTTTAGGAATTTTCAAAACATAAAGTTTATTTTTAACGTTTATAATTAATTTTTTATGAATATTTTTTGTTTAAATTTTAGAAAGTAACTAAAATATAGTAAAAAGTGTTTTTAAAAAGTGAAAATATGGTATTCATAAAGAAAAAAAAGTTGATCAATTAATTTATATCAGTTTTATCAGTTTATCAGTTTATCATTTTAACAAATTAAATCAAATTAGGTGTAACTGTATTTATTTCTCAATCTAACAAACCTTAAATAGCATTTATGTTTTAATTTATATGAGTTTATATCAGTATATCAGTTGATCAGTTTAAGTATTAATTCATGGTAGGTGTTAATGTATTTAATTTTCAACCTAAAGTTAAGTTGCTCAAGTATATATACAGTTTATGATATGTTATTGTGTAACTTGAATACATAATAAAATGGGTGATTCAAAAAAAGAGTTTTTGGTCTATTTAGTTTATGTAGACAAAGCTTACGTTGTGTCGCTTAAAAAAAGCATAACGTACAATGAACTAGTTGCGATTGTGAAGAATAGATTCAAGTTTAACGTGTCTTCCGTAGTCTTGTTTACATACGAAGTAGGTACAAAGTGTGTGTACATTGAGAACGACGCCGATGTGAAATTTTTCACCAGTTCCTCTTGGAATTCACAAGGTACAACAAATACTCTTAACATTAAAAAGATAGATCAATGCTTAGATTACAATCCTACTTCATCTAACCATCAAGATTTCAATTTGTTAAATTCTAAACCAACTTGTTCTAAGAAATTAGATTTTGATCTCAATGAAAATGCAAAAGAAGAGTATGAAGAAAATTGGAAAACAAATACGTTTAAAAACATTTTCCAAACACCACCACAACAACCAATTAATAAAGCATACAAACATAAAAAGGCAAAAAATGAGTATGAAGAAAATTGGGAAACAAATACGTATAAAAACATTTTCCGAACACCACCACAACAACCAATTAATAAAACACCAAAAAATTATAATATATGCTACAAGGGTGGTTAAACCGGGTGACAAATTTGATAGCAAAAAATTATGCAAGTATGAAATAGGTAATAAAGCTATTCTCGAAGGTTATGAGTTTAACACTTTGAAAACAGATAAATTTAGGTATGAGGTAGTGTATGTCAATAAGGATTGTAAATGGAAAATAACATCACGTAAATGTGATTATAGTAGTGGATGGGTAATAAAAAAGGTAAACGACCACCACACATGTGAAAAAAGACAAATAGGTATGTATCACCGTAATGCTACAGCTGAATTGTTAGGCCATTTAATGGATCCTAAGTTTAAAGACAACAATCGCATTTACAAAGGAAAAGAAATCCAACATGACATAAACTGGCAGTACAACCTGAACATTACATACAAGCAAGCCTGGAGATCAAAGAATTATGCATTGATAGAGACATCAGGTTGCCCAATAAAATCCTTTTCGTAGTTACCTTTTTATTGTCATAATTTGGAATTGACAAATGATGGTACTATTACATCTATTGACACCGATGACGAAGGACGTTTTAAGATGGTTTTTGTAGCTTTTGGTGTTGGGGTAAGTATTTGTATAATAAATTCATAAGTTATACATTAATCTGTTTTACATGTTAGCATTCATCTAATTCTTTGTTTTATTTCCCTTTAGATTGAAAGCTTTAAGTACCATATGCGACCATTGATCATAATAGATGCGACGCATCTAAAAGGCCGTTACCTAGGAACAAATCTGGTGGCAGTTGGAATATATGGAAACAATCAAATCATACCGATAGCAACTGGAGTGAATCAGGGTGAGACAGGTGCTTCATGGTCATGGTTTTTGTCTAAGTTGAAAGATTGCATAGGGGAAAACCCTGACCTGGCTATCATATCAGATAGGTACGTAGGAATATTAGCATCGGTAAAAGACGTTTTCCCAAATGCATTCCATGGCTATTATTGCAGACACCTGATGATGAGTTGTAATATCAAGGCAGACAAACTAACGACAGCATACTGGAAGATGTGCAAAGCCTACACAGTAGACACTTTTGATGAAGCAATGATGGAGATTAGAGCAAAAGCACCAGCAACATACAAGAAGCTGATAGAGGCGGGTGTTGAAAAGTGGTCTAGAGCACACTGCCAAGTAGTCGTTACAATTACATGACGTCTAATAGCGTTGAGTCAATCAATTCATTAACAAAAGATGTCCGCAAACTACCGGTAACTAACCTACTGGAGTGGTATAGATGTCTTGTACAGGAAAGGTATTGCGAGCGTCGAGAAAATTATGCAGGTTAGTTATGCTTTTACCATATATTTGAGGGCCCTATATTTGATAAATATTATTAAATAATTCGTTAAACTAAGTTACTGTATTATTGTAGAAGCTAAAGAAGACGAATTAAGTCCATGGGCCACCAGGAAAATTACAATTCAGATGAACAAGAGTTTAAACTGGCTTGTGACAGGAATTGAGATGTACAAATTTTATCAAGTAAATGATTGTCACATAATCCATATAGTGGAGTTATGTGATTATAGATGTACATGCCGCGTATGGAAAATTTCAGGTCTGCCTTGTGCTCATGCATTAGCTGTTTGTAGGTGTCTTGGATTGACAGACTTCAGTCAATTGTCACAAGGGTGGTTCAGGACAACGGCGCTTAAAGCAACATACCAAGGGTTGGTGTTAATGCAATAATGACTAAAAACGTTACTTGCATTTTTCGGTCTTGCTTAGTTTTGATTATGACAATATGTAAAAACAAGCATTTACGAAAACAACGAAAAACGAATTCTTGAGTTCAAGTATTTTTCATTTTACCCATTTTCACTTAAGGTATGGATAAACAAGTACTAACCTTAATCAAGTGATCAAGTGATTTAATCTTTTCTTAAAACTCACTTTTTATTAAAAGTGACAAGTTTTTATTAAACTTTATTTTTAAGAAAATGTTTTATTAAATTAATTATTTGAAATTTGAAAATGGCATATTTTTATTCTGTTAAGAATATCCTTTCAGGATATTTTTATACCCAGATAAGACCTCCACCACTAAAGGACAAAAAGCAGCGGAGTCTAGTCCGACGGTACCTTAGCGCCTAGGCGGTACCTTATCGATAAGGTACCGCGGGCTGTGATAAGGTACCGCGGGCAGAACTAGCCGTTGGCTCCTTTGTCCTTTAAATAGTTGGCCATTCTCAGCTTTTCACCTCACCTCTTTTGCACATTCATTTACAGATTCAAACCCCTTCTTTAATCACTCAAATCTTTGATCATTTGTTTGATTATTACTTGTTTAAGAAGTGAATCTTGTTCTTCTATCTCTTCCTCTCCAAGTGCAAAGAGAAGAACACTATCCTAGTGAAGTGTTGAGTCCACCACCAAAGATCCATTGAAGATCAATTTTTATATATTTGTAGTTGTGTCATAGTTGTGAAGATCCAAGTAGTTATGTCTATTTGGAAGTTGTGTATGTACTAAGTATAGTTGTGTAGATTGGTCCTAGCTACGATTAGGGCTCGACTTTTAGCTTAGAGTCGGAAATTGGTTAAGCGACGTGTACGGTTTTCTCCACCATAAGGAGCTTGTTGTGTAGTGAACTCTCGAGTAAGGAGTGCTCGAGGAGTGGAGTAGGAACGAGGAGTGAGCTTCGTTGCCGAACCACTATAAATCCTTGGTGTTCGGTTTGATCTTTCTTTACCCTTAACTCTTTACATTCATTATTACTTTTTGCATATACATGTGTTACTATTAGATTAGCTACACTATCATTCTTTATTCTTTGTGGATATATTTTTGTTAGTATTAGTTTAGCTACACTATCATTGTTCATATTTGTGCATAAGAAGATTTCACATATTTCCTCAAGCCTAAGTTTTTTGAAAAAGGATTTTTGGAAACCATATTTTAACAAGTAAATTTTAAGAAACTATTCAACCCCCCTTCTAGTTTCTACAATTGGTATCAGAGCGGGTTGCTCAAGAATTTTTAAAGTATATTGTATTTTAAAACTTGAATCGATCTATGGATTCCAACAAGTACCTAGAAGGGCAATCTATGCAAAGACCACCACTTTTTGAAACCGATAGTTTTATTTATTGGAAAAATAGATTTGAAACTTATGTGAAATCAAAAGATTTAGATCTTTGGCATGTTATTACCAATGGTGATTTTTTACCCTTTCAATTTAATGAAGTTTCTAAAACAAAAGAATTAGTCACTTTTGACAAAGCTAATGATGATACTAAAAAGAAACTTTCAAAAAATAATGAGGCTAAAATGGTGCTTTATAATGCTTTGCCTAAGAAAGAGTATGAAATAATTTTTATGTGTGAAACCGCTAAAGATATTTAGAACACTCTTTTAGTAACCCACCAAGGTAATAGCCAAGTCAAAGAAAGTAAAATCAATCTTCTTGTCCAACAATATGAACAATTTGTCATCTTAGAAGATGAAACTATTGATAGTGCATTTGCTAGGTTTAACACCATTATTACTAGTCTAAAAGCACTTGATGAAGGTTTTTCTAGCAAGAACAATGTTAGGAAGTTTCTAAGGGCCTTACATCCAAAGTGGAGAGCAAAAGTCACGGCTATTGAAGAGTCGAAAGATCTCTCAACTTTATCACTCGATGAACTCATAGGAAACTTGAAGGTTCATGAGATGATAATTGTGAAGGACTCGGAATTAGTAAAAACCAAGAGTGAAAGGAAATCTCTTGCACTTAAAGCCAAGAAGGCACAAAGTGACCATGATAGTTCCTCGGAAAGTGATGACGAGGAGTATGCATTGGCGGTGAGAGATTTCAAGAAGTTCTTCAAGAGACGAGGTCAACACGTTAGGAAACCAAACTATGACAAGAAACCATTGTCAAAGAATAGGTTTGTCAAGAACGAAAAAGGTGATAGGAGTTGCTTTAGATGTGGTGATCCAAATCACTTCATTGGTGATTGTCCAAAGCCCGCTCGTGATAAGAACCACACGGCATTCGTTAGTGGCGCTTGGAGCGATAGCGGTGAAGATGATGATGACAACCCCAAAGAGGAGAAATGTCTTATGGCTCACACTTCTAAAGAGGTACATTCCGAAACCGAATATTATAGCAATGATAGTTCCACTTTAGATGATATTGAATTTGAAGGCAAATATGATAGCTTACACAAACTTAGTCTTAAATTCATAGAAAAGAATAAAACCTTAAAATCAACCAAAACTAAGCTTGAAAATGAGATCAATGAACTTAGGGAGAAATTGGCTATACTTGAGAAAAACAAAGAGGTTGATTTAGGTTGCTTAAGTTGTGAGAAACTTAGATTAGAGAATGATGATCTCAAGAGCACCTCCATTAAATTGGAAAAGTTCATGAAAGGTACTAGTGCTCTTGATGATATGTTAAACAAACAAGTTCATTCTAAGGAAAAACTTGGTCTAGGTTTTAACTCAAATGAAGCCTCAACTAGTGAACCAAAACAAGTCAGGTTTTCACAGAAAACACCTTCTGGACGCGGTTCCACATCATATGGCGCAATTCCTTATCACTATGGAACCGCGGCCATAGATAAGGTACCGTGGCCAGAAGTTGATTTTTGTGAAAACTCTGAACTTTCTGAAAAATCTAAGTTAAATGAAAAACCAAAGCATCTTACTGTTAATAAGGTTCAATTACCCATACTTGACGACAATGCTATTAGTAAGTTCTATAAGCCGTTAAGTAAACCTCTCATGGGAAATATAAGTTTATCTAGATTATCTTCTACTCCACATAGAGTACGGAATGAGTCTAAGCCTAGAAGTAGAACGACAACGCCTACAAGAGATAATCAAAACAACTCACGACCTAGAAGTAAAACTCCAACACCTAGAAGGAATAATAATAACTCTAAACCTAGATCAAACACACCTAGGAGAAGTAATGAACAACAAAATGGCTACATGAATTACTACCCTCCTCCATTTTGTTCTCTATGGGGAATCCCCACCACATTCATGCATCCCAACCAAATGCAAGGGATGTTTGGAACTAACAATTTTGGACCCATGAGATATTGGGAACCAAATGTTTGATCTTGTGTATTGTTACCTAGATATGCTTGGGAATTGATTTGGAGCCCGATGAGTGGATTAAGGATAGTGGATGTTCTAAACACATGACGGGTAATCGAAGTTTGTTCTCGCATTACAAAGCATATGATGGAGGTAACGTCACATTCGCTAGTAGTCTACGTGGTAATATCATTAGCAAAGGTACGGTTTCTCTTGACTCCATGACCATTGAAAATGTTGAGCACGTAGATAACTTAGGTTTTAACCTTTTAAGTATAGGTCAAATTTGTGATAATAAGTGTAAGGTCATCTTTTCGGAACATGACAGTGAAATCGTAAAAGATGGAAAAGTCATTGGAAAAGGTGTTAGAAAGCATGGGCTTTATGTCATGAAGGTTAATAAGAAGTCAAAAGACAACATATGTCTTGCGACTATAGATGATAGTTCTACCCTTTGGCATAGGAGATTAGGTCACGCTAATATGCGTTTAATTCAATCTTTAGTCTCTAAGGAGTTGGTAAGACACCTCCCCAAGATTAAGTTTGATAGTCACTTTTGTGATGCTTGTAAAGTTGGAAAGCAAGTTCACTCAAGTCACAAAGCCAAGAATTTGGTTTCGACCTCTCGGTGCTTAGAGCTCCTACATATGGATCTCTTTGGACCTTCCGCCATACGGAGTTATGGAGGTAACCTTTATACCCTAGTTATAGTTGACGACTATTCTAGATTCACTTGGACTAGATTTTTGGCATCTAAGAATGAAGCTTTCGATCACTTCGAAATCTTTAGTCGGAGAATTCAAAATCAACTAGGATGTTCGATTGTTTCTATTAGGACGGATCATGGTAGGGAATTTGATAATGAAGTGTAATTTGGTGCCTTTTGTGAAGCTCATGGTATTACCCATAACTTCTCGGCTCCTCGCACTCCACAATAGAATGGGGTAGTTGAAAGGAAGAATAGGACTCTCCAAGAGATGAGTAGGACGATGTTAAACGAGCAATCTTTGCCTCAAAAGTTTTGGTGCAATGCCGTGGATACATCGACTTATATTCTCAACCGAATTCTTATTCGACCTTTCCTAGGAAAGACCCCCTATGAGATTCTTAAAGGTAAGAAACCCTCATTAGAATACTTTAGGGTGTTTGGAAGCAAGTGCTTTATCCTCAACACCAAAGACTACCTTACCAAGTTTGACCCAAAGTCTTACGAAGGTATCCTTTTAGGTTATTCCCATACTAGTAAGGCCTACATAGTCCTAAATAGAACCTCAGGGGTTATTGAAGAATCACTCAACGTAACCTTTGATGAAACCCCTCCTTCACCCAAGACACCACCATTGGTTGATGATGACTTGGATGAATTAGAAGTAGTTAAAGCCAAAGAGGTTAGAAAAATAGGAGTTGAAGACCTTAGTGTTGAAAAGGAAGTAAACATTAAGGAGTCTAGGGATCATACTCTCAATAATGTCATTGGTGACTTAAATCAAAGGACCCTAAGATCTCAAGTCCAAAACCAAAGCAACTTCTTTTGTTTTGTCTCCTTGATTGAACCAAAGAATGTTAAAGAAGCTTTGACGGATGAGAGTTGGGTCATTGCGATGCAAGAAGAATTGAATCAATTCGTTGCAAATGATGTTTGGGAACTTGTTCCTCCACCTAGAAGTTCTACCATTATAGGAACCAAATGGTTATTTAGGAATAAGCTAGATGAGAATGGTGTTGTGTCTCGTAACAAGGCTAGACTTGTAGCTCAAGGCTATAATCAACAAGAAGGGATTGATTATGACGAGACATATGCACCGGTAGCTAGATTAGAATAAATTAGAATCCTTTTAGCCTACGCTTGTGCCTTAGATATTAAGCTTCAACAAATGGATGTAAAGAGTGCATTTCTTAACGGTTTGGTCAATGAGGAGGTATATGTGGCTCAACCTCCCGGCTTCATTGATTTTGAGAAACCGGACCATGTTTACAAGCTTAAGAAAGCACTTTATGGACTCAAACAAGCACCCAAAGCTTGGTATGATAGACTTAAAGCGTTTCTTGTTAAACATGAGTATACCATGGGAATGGTAGACAATACACTCTTTACAAAGAAGAAAGGTTCTTACCTCATAATCGTACAAATATATGTTGATGACATTATATTTTGCTCAACTTGTCAAGAATTGTGTGATGACTTTGCCAAAATCATGCATGATGAGTTTGAAATGAGTATGATGGGAGAACTTAACTTCTTTCTAGGACTCCAAATTAAACAAATGGACGATGGTATTTTCTTTAGTCAATCTAAGTACGCTAAAGAAATGCTAAAGAAATTTGGATTAAAAGAATCTAGACCAATGAAGACCCCTATGGCCTCGGATACTAAACTCACCGTAGATGATGACTGTGAGTCGGTAGACAACACTAAATATAGAGGTATGATTGGTAGTTTGTTGTACCTAATGGCAAGTCGACCGGATATCATGTTTAGTGTTTGCCTTTGTGCTCGCTTCCAAGAGGCTCCCAAAACCTCTCACCTTGAAGCGGTTAAGCGTATCTTCCGATACATTAAAGGCACTATACATTTAGGATTATGGTATCCTAAAGGGACCGACGTAGAAACCATTGTCTACGCGGACTCGGATCATACGGGAGACTATGTGGACCGGAAAAGCACTAGTGGAGTTTGTACCTTTATGGGTTGTTGTTTAACTTCTTGGTTCTCCAAGAAACAAACCGCTCTTGCGATATCCACCACGGAAGCCGAGTATGTGAGTGCCGGTAAAGCATGCCAACAAGCTCTATGGATGAAGCAAGCGCTTGTTGATTACGGGATTTCTCTTGATGATGTTCCCATCATGTGCGATAATAAAGGCGCTATATACCTAAGCAAGAATCCCGTGCAACATTCGCGAACCAAACACATAGAAATTAGACACCATTTCCTTAGGGATGATGTTCAAAAGGGGAACATTACTATTGAAAAGGTGCCCTCCGAGGACAACTTAGCCGATATCTTCACTAAGCCACTTAAGAGGGAACCTTTTTATTACTTGCGTCTAGGTCTAGGATTAATGGAACATCTTCCTTAATTTCCTTTCTTCTTGTGTGTTTTCTATTACCACTTTGAGTCCTTGAGTCTTTTAAGATTCTTTTGAAAAATCTTCTCATCTTCCTTCAAAACTCTCAAAGTCTCTTTCGAAAATGGTTGAGAAATTCGTTTGGCATTGTTAATTCAATCTAAAAATGATTTTTCTTAGATTCTCGCTACTAATATAGAGCTTACATAATTCATATGTATGATTCTCTCAAACATAGCAAGAACAAGATTGTATCATGGAGGATCATTGTGTCATGACTTAAGGTCTTGTCTTACACACCTCCTACATTGATTTTTTAATCCATGTATTTTGGTCAAATCTCTATTTGGTAAGTTTGCATATGTTTTCTTTGTCTATCTTTGCTTTTAAGCATATCCCTATGATAAGTTAGAGTAGAAAAATAAGATTTGCTGAAAAATCTTCCTCCAAACACCAAACCCTGCTTCTGCAGGCGGTTCCTTATGTGAACCGCGGTACCTTATTGATAAGGTACCGCCACCCTATATAAGGAACCACCTACAGTGGCCTTCCTTTTCGGGTTTTTGTCTGAAACTCCAGATTTGCTCCAACCTTTTTGAGAATCTTTGTTTCAAACCCTTTGACCACCCCAAAAATACCCTAAGCCTTCCCTATTTAAACCATAAGCATTTTGCATTACTTCACATCTAAAATGTCTTATTCTCCCAATGAAAGCCTTGAATCTCCTCCATTTTCTCCAATTTCTTTCAATCCAAACCCACCCAAGAACACTCTTAATCACATTTCTCCTACCAAGAATGTTGATTGTGGAACTTCTTTTCTTCCACCACCACCCTTTAGTGTTCTTCCTCCTTCTCATGATAATGTCATGCACCATGGAACATATTGTCATTGTTGTCAATATCAACATCTTGCTATGGCACACATCTATGAGGAGTTGAGCTACATCAAGAGTCTCTTAATCAAGCCTCCTCTTCACTTTGATTATGAGATCTCCAACAAGCCACCACCACCACCCTCCGCTATTACCTTGTCTTTCATATAAGCATTGATTGCTTATCCTCAAGACACCAAATTCAAGCAAATCTTAGAATTCTAGAATAACTAGGATTAGATTTATGCTTTTGGCTTGTTCCTTTTTCCATACTTCTTTGTATGATATTTCTTTAGTAACCTATCTTGGATCTTTGTCTTTGTGTTTTTTCTTCTCTTTTTATTTTTTTTGTGACCTATTGCTATATATTGTTGGTTGTTTCTTTTGTTCAACTAACCCTTCTATGTATCTTGTCACCATATCTCGATTCCTCGGTGCCCCAAGCTAGGGGGAGTAAGCACCAAGGGGGAGTCTTTGCAAAGTCCGTTTCTTCAACACCGGATTACGCAACCTTTTTGCTTCGACAAAGGGGGAGAAATGAATAAACTCGTCTTTGAAAATCTTGTTTTTGTGTGATTGAGTTTATGTATTGTCGGAATCAAAAAAGGGGAGATTGTTAATGCAATAATGACTAAAAACTGTAATAACCCGGACATTAAAATCAACATTTAGACCGAGTTCTAATACTAATTCTATTATTCGGACCAATATTTATTTATCGACTTTTATTTGTCATGTTCGTTCGATGAATAATACTGATTTCTCGACTAGACGGTAATATTAGGGTTTTAACGTATCGAATATGTGTCATTTATTATTTATCGGCTAAGTCTATGTCCGTTATCGACCGTAAATATCCTCGTTATGACGTAGAAATATTTTCTATTGTCGGCGTTTTAATTTCTCGTTTTATGAGCATTTTTCATAATTTACGTTAAACCTTTAGGCGTTATTCGTTTGTTCGACGCATTAACATTTATTAAATTATAAGCCCTCTTTATATATCGAAATATACATGTTTTCCGAATGTCAACGTTTTTATTTTATATTGAGCGTTTATTTTTGTGGCCTAGCACGTATCTTTCAAATCGCGTAACTATAAAAATATCGGACATCAATAATACCCGCTTTAACAAATTATTGAGCAAAATTCTTGTATAAATCATCCCATTATCCCATCTATATGCGTGGAAAGCACAAATGTGTGTTGTCTCCATTTTAGTCATGCTTATTCACTCCTTTTACACGTGGAAGATTTTATAGTTTAATACCTAAGCCATTTTCTTCAACATTTCTCATAGTTGCAAAATTTGTAGCACACTTTGTCTACCTCTCTTTCTCTTGCCTTAAATATCAACACATCAAATATCACAATTTCAAAAATATTACAAGCTACTTTAGCTATTAAATTGAATGGTTGTATGGTTGGTATTAGTTCTTGGTTTGATTTTTCTATAAAACAAGATTGTAAAGGGTGTTTTTGGGAAATTGGAGGCTGAATTAGGACCATCATTTTCATGTGATGATCTAAGCTTGGTTAAGCCTATTGGATGTTGGAAAAAAATAGTGGGTGCTAAGGAAGTTTTAGTCTTCTTATAGTCCTTCATTTGTGTAAGGATCTATTTACCACTTTTATTGAAATTTTTATTTGTAAATCTATTTTTGTAATTATGTATTTATAATCTTTTTCTATTGATTATATGATGCAATAGTTGATTGGTATATTTTGGGCATATGTATATAAATTTTAAATCATAAAAGCTAGCTATAGTAAGCCTTGAATCATAGTTGTGATTCTTAGAATTTGATTGCTGAAGAAAACGTGTGGCCTTAGAAATTTCAGTAGGTTTTGACTACTGTTACATGACATATTAGGATAGATGGTTGTTTTGTGAATATTCCTCCGGTTGGCCCGTCCTGTGGCGAGTCCCAGAATGTGAGATATGACAAAAATAGTGAAGCAAGGTCAAAATATGACTTGCTGTAAAGATGGGCGGTTTTCTCATAAAATTCGTATACTAGCCTATGATTATCTAAAACTAAAAGTTGTAGATAATATCATGTAGAACACACACGAATCGGATGATTTTCTACGAATAAACGGTTTGGAAATGGTGGACAAAATGGTGGGACTGAAGTTGGCTGCGAATCACAGCCAGCGTGTCAAGTGTAAAAATGGGTAATTAAGCTATGACAAGTATAATTTTTAGGGTAATTGGACTTATAATAAGTAAATTATATAAGTTTATAATGATTTTGGTAACAATAACACACTTAGATCATTTGCGATTTAAGAAATATGATTTATTTAACGAGACATGTCGGGAAAATTGTAAGAATTGGGCTATATTTAGTTAACGTAAATGTGAGGATTTTTATAAAAACCGAAGTAGCAGGAGCCACTTTTTGGGAAATATAGACTCATTTATATATTTATAATTAGAATACTCGAGACCCTAACAACATGAAATATTAAGTCGACATCATTTTGGGACGTTTTAGAACCCGTAATGCATATACAGTGGACTTGGGTAATAAAAGCTCAACATACATTTATAATGGCTATTGGACCATTATTGGACCCGAGATTAATAATCTATTTAGAGATCAATACGGAGTTTGAAATGGACTTAGATCATATAAACTTGTAATGGGACATTAGTGGGCTAATGATGGGCTTATTTGTCAAAAATTGTATAATACTTTGAAAACGATGAATTTTTATCATTAGTATTCTAAGAAGTTTATAAAACTTATACAATGTCCAAAATCTACTAAAGATGCTATTTACACATTATAATGTGATTTATTTATCGTCTCGAGCCTAAGACGCGTCCCGTCATGTTAGGTCTCACTCGGTCATATGTCGACCGTTGGGAATCTCGCTCTCGATCAGCAATTGATTGTTATCTTATAAAGTCGCGTGTTGACTATTGTGCATTTTGTTCTTGATCCAAGAGCGATTGATATCTCGTGAAGTCGTGTATCGACTATTAGATGTTTTTTCCTCGATAAACATGTGATAGCTATATCAGGTGAGTTCATAGCCTCGCTTTTACTGCTTTATATGTTTTTATAAGCCCGCGAGGGGGAATACATGCTCTTGCTAAATAATCATATGAGATTATATATATACCCTTTGAAAATACATATTTATGAATAAACATGTGATGTTTGACTACGTGCTTTGAACGAATACAAGTTGTGGTAATGAATGTAAGTTGGTTGATTAAATGCTTTTGAAAGATGAACACAAACGTTGATTGTATTGATTGTGAACCGCTATTTGCTAAGTGCTGTATTGCCAAAATTTGGAAAGTCCCTATAAACCCATGAACCGTTAACTACCTATGACGGGTAGGCGCTGGTACAGACGGATGGATCCATCGGGGATGGCCCCCACCTGGGCAGGTCGCACCTGTGGGTTGGAGGCTCAGCCAGGTGTGTTGTATTAGAAGTAAGGGGGTATTCGGCAAAATACCTGACTAGGGAATTATTATACTTAAGGCTTCGGTTTCATGGCTTAGTAGAATAGCGCGGACTTTGAGTATTGTATGTGTTATAATATTGACAGTGGATGAGATTCTTGTGTTCAAAAGCTTTATGGTTTATTTAAAAACCCATTATTGTTTATTTAAAAACCTATGAATTCACTCAACCGTTGTGTTGACATGTTAGCATGTATTCTCAGGTGTGTAGGTTTAAGAGCAGCTGGAGCATGGAGCCGCGCAGGTTAAGTAAAGGCAATACAAACAATTTCCATTCGATACATTTGATAAATCCTTATTTTTATTAAGGTTTGTATAAATTGTTGGGACCTATTTTTTTAATTAACTCTGATTTAATAAAATTATCGAATGGTTTATTTTATAAAACATCTCTTTTGAGGTCGTTTTCTATGACTGTGTGTGATGTGCTATGAAGTAACACCCAATGTTGATATTCCGCTGCCTTGTGAAATTGGGGGTGTTACATATTGGTATCAGAGCACTAGTTATAGAGAACTAGGTCGTTTTCCAAAACCTAGACTATAACTGCTCTTTCATAAAATTGTTTGGTTGCCTTATGAAGTATCCGCGCGCTCATGGCTCCTAGAAACCAATGCTTGGTTGTGATAATGTGATCCTATGTGTATGTAGAAATGGTTGTATGTATATGAATGTATATACTATGGTATCTAAGGGTATTACGCATGAAGCAATGGTCCTTGCGTGATTATCGTACATTTTATGATACAGTTTTATAGAGAGTTTGGCCTCGCCGCCAATCACATTTCTCAATAATTAATTTATTATCCGAATACGAGTTTGGAACTCGTTTGATATTTTGGGTACATATATATTGTTTCATAATAAATTGCATGTCGACTAATTTAAGCTCGATTTTTGTCATCGCATCATGATGTGCCATTTTAGGACATCTCCTATTGAAACGTAATTGATAAGCGTATTATTATATTTCTGCACTCCTTATGATTTTGAAGAATCATTTCTTCACGGAGACATCTTCTACATAATATAACGTTTAATTAAATTGTGTTTGATTACGTTTTGTGGCGAAAAGGAGGATGCCAATGTTGGACCTAAAATATATATATATATACCCAAATGAACTATATATAATTTGGGTACAACAAAGATATGCTCATAGTAGTCATTAGTTGAGAAATTTAATAGTTTGTATTTAAATGGAATGGGACATTTAAATATAATGATTTTAAATCGCCCAGCTATGTGTCGTTTAAGGTTCTCTTATTGAATTGGATTGGGACATTTGAATAAGAAAGTTTTAAACCATTGGACCTTAGACTGTCGATGATTTCTTTATTCAAATGGTATGGGACGTTTGAATACAGAAATCAGGGAGTAAGTTTGACACCCTATACTTTTCTTGGCGTTTAATTTGGTTATGATATCGTATTATGTGACATTATTACCTGAGTAGGATGATTTATAATCATCTTGTTGAAATAAATTGGGACGCCTTTTTATTTGAACAAGAAAGTTATAAGTTCCCGAACCATAAATTTATAATTCTTGTTTACATGGATTGGGACGCCTTTGGATGTAAACAACAAATTATAATGAGTGGGCTCAAGTGTGCCTGCACTGGTTTGTGATTATTTTGTTTACGGATGTATTTCTTCGACTCGTGTTTCGTTGGTATGATTCGTTCATTACGATCGTCCTTATGGTTATTATTGATTATCGTCTATGTACGAGTAACCCATTAGTATTTTCCCAAGTTGTGATTTGTCTTTATGGACCATTTATAATGTGCCTCGACTATCGTAAGCTTGATAAGCTGATCGTTAAGAACCATTACAGGTTACAAGGATAGACGACTTGTTTAATCGACACTAATATTTAACTGTGTACATGTGGACTTACTTAGGTTTAAGTTATCACCAAATACTCATAGTTAATGAAACGATTTTGTAATTTTTCTTGTTATTATTTGGTTCATCGAAGAGTTTTTCAAACATAACGAAAAAATATTTTGGGTATGGATCCGTTTGTGATCACCCTGTAATATCTTTTGGGTATGGATCAGTTTGTGATCACCCTGTAATACCATTTGGGTATGGATCTATGTGTGAGAACCCTCTGATGACAAAAATATTGTTCGATATGCATTTATGCAATCAAGATCGTGAACATCCTTTAACTTGCAAACTTTCCTTTGACTAGACTTATATGAAAATCCTATTAGATATTCATTTTATCTTGGCTTGGCTATTTAGCAAGCATGATTTAACTTGATTAAACTTATTGATTTGGCAAGTCTTGGCTATTTTGTGAGCATGTCGTAATGTGATTATATGTGCCTAATGATGGCTTTTATACTTGATTTGGATCATAGCTCCTCCGATCGAGTATGTATACTCCGAGCGATTTCCGTGTCGATGAATTCGCTTTTGACGAAATAAGGTTGCACGTTCGACATCAATGTAATTAGGTGATTTTGTATGACTAGTACTAATTACCTCGTATTGATTATTTTGTAACGTTTAGATGGACTTATGTGTGACCATGCGATTTTCTTTTACGACGTAATTGTTTCTATCAGACCCGTGGACAATGTGTGTTTTAATTTGATCGACGTGATCGCTGATTGTTTTAAATTGATTGTCGCATTGGAAAATTTCTGAAATGCGCCCAATTCTTTTGTCTCTTCACTTTTCATATGGAATTTTTCTAACTTATATCGACCGTCGCAAGTTTGATAAGCTAGTAGTAATGTACCTTGAGGAACTTCCAAAAATTGACGGCTTGTTAATTTTTCGCTTTCAATGGCTTCTCCTTCAAGTTATGCATTATTCTTTACATATAAGGGTTAAAGCTACATTTAAAACTTTCATTCATGATTGTTATGTATACTCGTTGCTTTGAAGTTTGTTCATTTAACATTTGTTAGAAACCTCGGCGATAACTTGTCTATCTCTCACCCCTTCGTCCTTTAACCGAAGACTATTAACACGAATTAAGCGCTGGGACATCGCTTCCTAAAGGGGTAGATGATGTAATAACCCGGACATTAAAATCAACATTTAGACCGAGTTCTTATACTAATTCTATTATTCGGACCAATATTTATTTATCGACTTTTATTTGTCATGTTCGTTCGACGAATAATATTGATTTCTCGACTAGACGGCAATATTAGGGTTTTAACGTATCGAATATGTGTCATTTATTATTTATCGGCTAAGTCTATGTCCGTTATCGACCGTAAATATCCTCGTTATGAGGTAGAAATATTTTCTATTATCGGCGTTTTAATTTCTCGTTTTATGAGCATTTTTCGTAATTTACGTTAAACCTTTAGGCGTCATTCGTTTATTCGACGCATTAACATTTATTAAATTATAAGCCCTCTTTATATATCGAAATATAAATGTTTTCCGAATGTCAACGTTTTTATTTTATATTGAGCGTTTATTTTTGTGGCCTAGCACGTATCTTTCAAATCGCGTAACTATAAAAATATCGGACATCAATAATACCCGCTTTAACAAATTATTGAGCAAAATTCTTATATAAATCATCCCATTATCCCATCTATATGCGTGGAAAGCACAAATGTGTGTTGTCTCCATTTTAGTCATTCTTATTCACTCCTTTTACACGTGGAAGATTTTATAGTTTAATACCTAAGCCATTTTCTTCAACATTTCTCATAGTTGCAAAATTTGTAGCACACTTTGTCTACCTCTCTTTCTCTTGCCGTAAATATCAACACATCAAATATCACAATTTCAAAAATATTACAAGCTACTTTAGCTATTAAATTGAATGGTTGTATGGTTGGTATTAGTTCTTGGTTTGATTTTTCTATAACACAAGATTGTAAAGGGTGTTTTTGGGAAATTGGAGGCTGAATTAGGACCATCATTTTCATGTGATGATCTAAGCTTGGTTAAGCCTATTGGATGTTGGAAAAAAATAGTGGGTGCTAAGGAAGTTTTAGTCTTCTTATAGTCCTTCATTTGTGTAAGGATCTATTTACCACTTTTATTGAAATTTTTATTTGTAAATCTATTTTTGTAATTATGTATTTATAATCTTTTTCTATTGATTATATGATGCAATAGTTGATTGGTATATTTTGGGCATATTGTATATACATTTTAAATCATAAAAGCTAGCTATAGTAAGCCTTGAATCATAGTTGTGATTCTTAGAATTTGATTGCTGCAGAAAACGTGTGGCCTTAGAAATTTCAGTAGGTTTTGACTACTGTTACATGACATATTAGGATAGATGGTTGTTTTATGAATATTCCTCCGGTTGGCCCGTCCTGTGGCGAGTCCAAGAATGTGAGATATGACCAAAATAGTGAAGCAAGGTCAAAATCTGACTTGCTGTAAAGATGGGCGGTTTTCTCATAAAATTCGTATACTAGCGTATGATTATCTAAAACTAAAAGTTGTAGATAATATCATGTAGAACACACACGAATCGGATGGTTTTCTACGAATAAACGGTTTGAAAATGGCGGACAAAATGGTGGGACTGAAGTTGGCTGCGAATCACAGCCAGCGTGTCAAGTGTAAAAATGGGTAATTAAGCTATGACAAGTATAATTTTTAGGGTAATTGGACTTATAATAAGTAAATTATATAAGTTTATAATGATTTTGGTAACAATAACACACTTAGATCATTTACGATTTAAGAAATATGATTTATATTAACGAGACATGTCGGGAAAATTGTAAGAATTGGGCTATATTTAGTTAACGTAAATGTAAAGATTTTTATAAAAACCGAACTAGCAGGAGCCACTTTTTGGGAAATATAGACTCATTTATATATTTATAATTAGAATACTCTATACCCTAACAAAATGAAATATTAAGTAGACATCATTTTGGGACGTTTTAGAACCCGTAATGCATATAAAGTGGACTTGGGTCATAAAAGCTCAACATACATTTATAATGGCTATTGGACCATTATTGGACCCGAGATTAATAATCTATTTAGAGATCAATACGGAGTTTGAAATGGACTTAGATCATATAAACTTGTAATGGGCCATTAGTGGGCTAATGATGGGCTTATTTGTCAAAAATTGTATAATACTTTGAAAACGATGAATTTTTATCATTAGTATTCTAAGAAGTTTATAAAACTTATACAATGTCCAAAATCTACTAAAGATGCTATTTACACATTATAATGTGATTTATTTATCGTCTCGAGCCTAAGACGCGTCCCGTCATGTTAGGTCTCACTCGGTCATATGTCGACCGTTGGGAATCTCGCTCTCGATCAGCAATTGATTGTTATCTTATGAAGTCGCGTGTTGACTATTGGGCATTTTGTTCTTGATCCAAGAGCGATTGATATCTCGTGAAGTCGTGTATCGACTATTGGATGTTTTTTCCTCGATAAACATGTGATAGCTATATCAGGTGAGTTCATAGCCTCGCTTTTACTGCTTTATATGTTTTTATAAGCCCGCGAGGGGGAATACATGCTCTTGCTAAATAATCATATGAGATTATATATATATCCTTTGAAAATACATATTTATGAATAAACATGCGATGTTTGACTACGTGCTTTGAACGAATACAAGTTGTGGTAATGAATGTAAGTTGGTTGATTAAATGCTTTTGAAAGATGAACACAAGCGTTGATTGTATTGATTGTGAACCGCTATTTGCTAAGTGATGTATTGCCAAAATTTGGAAATCCCTATAAACCCACGAACCGTTAACTACCTATGACGGGTAGGCGCTGGTACAGACGGATGGATCCATCGGGGATGGCCCCCACCTGGGCAGGTCGCACCTGTGGGTTGGAGGCTCAGCCAGGTGTGTTGTATTAGAAGTAAGGGGGTATTCGGCAAAATACCTGACTAGGGCATTATTATACTTAAGGCTTCGGTGTCATGGCTTAGTAGAATAGCGCGGACTTTGAGTATTGTATGTGTTACAATATTGACATTGGATGAGATTCTTGTGTTCAAAAGCTTTATGGTTTATTTAAAACCCATCATTGTTTATTTAAAAACCTATGAATTCACTCAACCGTTGTGTTGACATGTTAGCATGTATTCTCAGGTGTGTAGGTTTAAGAGCAGCTGGAGCATGGAGCCGCGCAGGTTAAGTAAAGGCAATACAAACAATTTCCATTCGACACATTTGACAAATCCTTCTTTTTATTAAGGTTTGTATAAATTGCTGGGACCTCTTTTTTTAATTAACTCTGATTTAATAAAATTATCGAATGGTTTATTTTATAAAACGTCTCTTTTGAGGTCGTTTTCTATGACTGTGTGTGATGTGCTATGAAGTAACGCCCAATGTTGATATTCCGCTGCCTTGTGAAATTGGGGGTGTTACAAAAACGTTACTTGCATTTTTCGGTCTTGATTAGTTTTGATTACGACAATATGTAAAAACAAGCATTTACGAAAACAACAAAAAACGAATTCTTGAGTTCAAGTATTTTTCATTTTACCCATTTTCACTTAAGGTATGGATAAACAAGTACTAACCTTAATCAAGTGATCAAGTGATTTAATCTTTTCTTAAAACTCACTTTTTATTAAAAGTGACAAGTTTTTATTAAACTTTATTTTTAAGAAAATGTTTTATTAAATTAATTATTTGAAATTTGAAAATGGCATATTCTTATTCTGTTAAGAATATCCTTTCAGGATATTTTTATACCCAGATAAGACCTCCACCACTAAAGGACAAAAAGGAGCAGAGTCTAGTCCGGCGGTACCTTAGCGTCTAGGCGGTACCTTATCGATAAGGTACCGCGAGCTGTGATAAGGTACCGCGGGCAGAACTAGCCGTTGGCTCCTTTGTCCTTTAAATAGTAGGCCATTCTCAGCTTTTCACCTCACCTCTTTTGCACATTCATTTCCAGATTCAAACCACTTCTTTAATCACTCAAATCTTTGATCATTTGTTTGATTATTACTTGTTTAAGAAGTGAATCTTGTTCTTCTATCTCTTCCTCTCCAAGTGCAAAGAGAAGAACACTATCCTAGTGAACTGTTGAGTCCACCACCAAAGATCCATTGAAGATCAATTTTTATATATTTGTAGTTGTGTCATAGCTGTGAAGATCCAAGTAGTTGTGTCTATTTGGAAGTTGTGTATGTACTAAGTATAGTTGTGTAGATTGGTCCTAGCTACGATTAGGGCTCGACTTTTAGCTTAGAGTCGGAAATTGGTTAAGCGACGTGTACGGTTTTCTCCACCATAAGGAGCTTGTTGTGTAGTGAACTCTCGAGTAAGGAGTACTCGGGGAGTGGAGTAGGAACGAGGAGTGAGCTTCGTTGCCGAACCACTATAAATCCTTGGTGTTCGGTTTGATCTTTCTTTACCCTTAACTCTTTACATTCATTATTACTTTTTGCATATACATGTGTTAATATTAGATTAGCTACACTATCATTATTTATTCTTTGTGGATATATTTTTGTTAGTATTAGTTTAGCTACACTATCATTGTTCATATTTGTGCATAAGAAGATTTCACATATTTCCTCAAGCCTAAGTTTTTTGAAAAAGGATTTTTGGAAACCATATTTTAACAAGTAAATTTTAAGAAACTATTCAACCCCCCCCCCCCCCCCCCCTTCTACTTTCTACAGTTGGTATATCCTGTGGGAGAGATTTCTGGGTGGCAGCGTCCTAATTACTTACAAAGAGTTCAACCACCAATAATCAAAAGGCCATCTGGACGACCAAAGGGGACAAGCCGTATTTTATCTCAAAATGAAGTCCCTATAATCCCAACTTGTGGCATGTGTGGTAGTCGTGGCCACTATCTCCAAGGATGCTTACAAGCAATACCAACTCCACCCAAAAAAGTAAGTAACAATTCACCTAATTTTTTAAACATCAACATCTAATGATCAAATCATGACTTCTGTGACACATTATATAGGCACAAAATAGGGCGACTCAAGAAGATTGGATTAACTCACAACAAACAGATTACGACTCACAGCCATTCCATTGGGATGCTGTAAAATTGAACGACCCTTAGTTGCTGATAACTATTGGGATGCAAGCAGATGGGATGAACTCACAACAAAAAGTAAGAAGAAATCTTAAGTATTTGTTTTATAACTATTTGTCTTTCAAACACATTGTCTACTGGGGATGCTGTTATCTTTTTTCCTTTCAAACAATTTGCCTACTTTCATGTTAATACAATTTTATACTAGCTAATCCAAGTACAACTACTTAAAATTATAAATAACTCACGCATAGTAATTATAAAATAACATAAAAGGGTAGGGTAAAGAAATTACTCCGCATCCTGCCCTTTGCTATTGCTTGTGGTGAATTCACTTCTTGATCAAACGATCCTTTATAGCCAGCCTCGAAACAAATACTTAGCGATTGCGGGTCAAAGTAATACAAAGGTATATAAACACGTCAAAATAATCAGGTCATTCCAAATGTCATTGAATATTAAAACGGTCCTCAACCGTGGACGGGCATATTACAAGAAGTGTTAGACCCATAAACGTGCAGGTCATAAGTGTTTACAAAATATATGCCTACAATTCATAAATGTTAACAATTGACATACAAACTAAACCATGATCTTGTGTTGGAAATACAATCGGATCATTTTCTCCCGGTATGCCATAGCCGCTTGAATTGGGTCTTCAACCTCCAATGGGATCCCATGAGTCAACCTATATACATAATAAGACATAAGAACCAGACTTATAAAATTCAACCTATAGGCCATAAAAATATATTTAGTAAAAATATAATTAATTGAAATGTTCGTTACCTGTATAAAAATAAGCAAACAAACACACCACAATCACCAAATATACCTCCCTGCTGGGGGATGTTGTGTGCATGTCTAAACTTAATACTATACTGACATGGATCAATTCCTTTGCTAGCAAACACACCGGACTGTTGTAGAACCATAGGGAGCTTAGTCTCTAGACACTTCCTCATTTTAACATACCATGGACGAGTTTCTTCTCCACATAGGTCTAGACTTTCTGGCAATAGACTATCATAGAACGTCACATTTCTAGTTCTGATATGAAACTGTACAAGAGACCAATGTGTCTTGGGTTGATTTATTGGAATGAAGACCTACAAAATGTTTACATTTATAATTAGCCTTATTCAATGAAAATAATAATAGGTTATACTACTTAGTTATGGCCTCTATTGGACAACTACCTCCTAAAAGGGCCCAAAACAGTAATTTTCGCTAGTTAAAAAAGGTACTTGTTCAACATCAGTCAATGCCAATGGGTATATTTCATTGTTTGCGTAGAACAAAGGAATCGAGTCTTGAAGTAGAAGCGTCAGAAAATAACAACTAACAATCGACCAATCATGAGAAGATTTTCTAAATCGCCAGATGTACCACGACCATAAATCAATGTGCTGTATGCCATTCAAACAAAACTTGGTCAAAAAAACATCCATATACAATAGTAAATACAAAAAAACATAGAGTCAATGAAAATATGGCTTACCTCGTCCCAAAACCAACCTAAACGATTCTCATCCTCCCAGTTAAACTGTCCCAGAAACGTCGATCAACCACAATGTCATTGAACCAAGGAAACTTGCAGTTACCCCAACCAGAGGTAATCATAAACGCTTCCAAATAGTAATCACAATAAACTTTATCAATAGCTTTGTATGGTCGCTTGAGATTCTAAACAGAATAAATACAAACCAATCACTTTAAGTCAATGGGAAAAATAAACAAATACAAATAAAGCAATGTATGCCATACCTCAATCTACGGTTCAAGTGCTTCACATCTTTCAATCATATCTGCGTCAAGCAAATTCTTTTGATTTCTCAGTGTATCCAAGCTTGGAATTTTTTGGTCTGAAACTTCAACAAACAGTGGCCTGCGGACATTAACATAACGCCTCTTGTTTGCTCCACATTTCTCTAAAGCAGCTTTTATGTGATTCCGCTTATCTGAATACATACTTCTCATGTCTTTCTGTTCTTCCAACAATATTTTGTTCCTCCGTCTGTTAACCTCTGCAATCCTATTCTTTTCAGCAAATAGCTTCTCAGCTTTCAAACATTCATTAATTGATTGGGACCTTTCAACATCACCTTTCTGCGAGTATAAGCATCATTTAAGCATATAACTAGTTAATACAAATTTCAATTACAGAAATATTTAACATTAGATAGTTCACTAACCAAAAGTGGAAGATGAACAAAATCATTTAAATGATCAACCAAATCATTTAAGACACAGTCTTCATCACTCAAATACTTGTCAGCCAAATCACATTCGTTATTAACAGTATCCGCTGTCTCCTATAACAACACAAAATTGAAAATATAAACTTGTGTTTCTGAATATACTAACACTATCCGCTGGCTTGTAAAAAATATTAAATACAAATAAATATTACCTTGTGTTTCTGAATACAGGGTTTCTGTTTACGACTAATGACCTGTTACCAATATAAATGTTAGTAAAAAATAATGTAATAGAATACATAAACGAAAAAATTAAAGTAAATGTTGATTAGGTTTCAAATATTACATTAAGGATAGTCTCAAGCTTGTAAATCCGTGCTTTCAAACTTTTTATCTCTTTGGGTAGAATCATCAAACTCTCACATAAACTCTCCAACGCAATAACTCGATCAGTAAGCGTCACCTCTTTACTACAACTCTGGCTAGCTCGAAACCCTTCATTCTCTTTCTCACTAGCTAAGCGAGTTGCTTTCAGTTTTTTTAGATACTCACCAAAAGACCTCCATATTCAACAGGTGGAGCTCTAGGTGTATACCACTTGAAAAAATTATTGCTAACTGTATACCAATCTGATTGGCCCTCAACTCTTGTAGGGTATAGGTCCCCGTTTGGTTTATTGGCCTAAAAATCAAATTAATCATGTGAGATATCTAATTGGGACATCACAAAGTTTATGAGTAATCAGGAGTAATCATACCGATTTATCAAACTGTTTTTATTCATGTAAATACTGTTTATTTGTATTATCTATAGAACAAAATAAGAGATTCGATCTGAATGGTGTGAAATTATGTATAAAATCTACTGGTTTTTGTGTTATGAAACAAATTGGAATCTTATAGTCATGTTAAATCGTTGGGTGACATACAACGCATTTGATTGTGGTTATAAAACATTGTATAACCAAAGCATCAATTTATTCACTAGACATCTTATCTTATACTCCATTTACACAAAAGAACAAATTTATTCTTGTAAAAGTCCCTAAAAGCCTTTATATGAATGATTTTCTGTCTTGTTTTGGTTACCAAAAACGACACCCATTTTCCGTCTTGTTTTGGGACATCACAAAGTTTATGAGTATAATGTAATGAGAATGGGTAAAACTAATAATAATGTAAAGAGATTTGGTAACCTATGGTAAAAGTTCGCCAAAATACTCCCAATGTTGAAAGCTTGCGTGCTTTAACCAGAAACAGCCTCTCGGGATCTCTTGAGAAGATCTCCTCCACCAAAGATCAGACACACTTGATGAATCTAGAATCCAGATCTAAAAAGTATAAAAATTTTAAATCAATATTGAGAGCATAAGGAAGGTGTATAAAATTATCAATATAGCTGGTAATGTAAAAGTACTAACCTTGAAACACAAAAGAAAGCCAGATAAAGTATATGATGGAATAAAGTTTGGATTTTTTTGCAAGGCTTTCATGTGATAATCATGATTCTTTGAGTGCACATTTGTGATGGAACCATACAACTCACGCTAGATGTATTCACCCCAACTGAAAGCGTTCCACTCACCCAGATTCTCAACCATTCTAAGGAAAACATCGTCAACATCTGAACTTAGCTCATGACCCATAAATATCTCTTCCAAAGATAATAGTAGACAAACTCGTATGGAGTCCTCATCAGACAACTTGGCAAAACGCTCTTCATCCTCCATCATTGCTAAAAGGTCTAGGATCTTAACATACTCCCCTATCTTTTCAGGGAATACTCTATCACGGAAACTGATTTCACCCTCCCTAAACTTACGGAAGCTATGTGCCCCAAATCTAAACCCGGTAATGAGACAGAACTCACGACGACCAAAATGTAGGGTATGTCCATTGACATTATAAATGAGTGGCAAATCATAATGATTATTATCCTGAAACTTTTGCTTCTGTATCATGTAATGTATGAGACCTTCCTCGTTGTCAACATAACTTAAATCCAACCAACATCCAAAGCATGTGGAACGAAATAATTCACTACGCTCAAGACCAAGCCTATCTTTAATCAACGGGAAATAATGGAGCTTGCTCCTAGCGTGAACTGTAGCATGATACTCCTAAACAGTATAAGCATTATACAAAAGGTCAGATGGTGATGGAGACTAGCTATAATAGTGAAATATAAGTACCAATTTTTATCTAAGGATGCAGTGACACTTAATAAGATCTCGCTATGGTTTTTTGTTTTTTATGTTCCAAAGTGAAATAAAAGCTTTTGTTTTTTATGTTCGAAAGTGAAATAAAACCTAAGACTAGCTATAATTGTCCTCCAAAAAATGATGCAGTCACACTTCAACTCTAAAACAAATGATGCAGTCATAATTAACCCTATAGAATCCTGGTGGTTCAAGGCAACACGGGTATAATCCAAACACACTTGTAAAAGCAGAAATTTGAGAGTTTATGACCACAAAGGATTTATGACCACCAAGGAATTAACATAACAATTCAGTAATAATCAATCTTACCTTATTTCATATTCAAACTTACAAGGAATTCAAAAAAATGAAAACCATTCATTAATGAATCAAATTGGATGTAACTATCAATCTAATGAATATATCATTCTAATATCATTCTAATATCATTCTATCCTGATTTTGCAAAATATTCATCGAATTAAATTCCTTAAATTATTTTGCAAATAATTAATCATTATAGATCTGATTAAAAAACATAATCAAATAGATTTGAATCATGAATTAAGATAAATTAAAGAAAAAAACATACAAAAGGAATTATGATAACCAAGATAATTGAAACATGAATTAAAAAACATAATCAAATAGATTTCAATCATGAATTAAGATAAATTAAAGAAAAAAACTTACCAAAGGAATCATGATAACCATGATAATTGAAACAATTAATCAAAAATTGATCTAATATAGGCATTTTAATGAAAACGTGTACAAAACAAGTACAATCAAAAGAAGAAAATCAAAATATTATCTTACAGATGAGTAAAGTTTTTTTTGTAACCTTTCAATTTCCAAAGTCAAAATGGAGGTTGATGAGTTGAGACGCTGTCGGTTGATCAATGGAACAGTACAAATGTCAGAATGTATAGGTCAAACTTTGGGAGAAGATATTAATAAAAAGGTTGATCAGTTGTATACGTGTCAAAATTTTAAGTGGGTTGATCAGTTGATTAAAAGTACAAGTCTTTTTTTGGAATTTTGAAAAAAAAAGTCTGGGTAGGGGACCATTGGGTGTACTTGAGTCTCTTTTAGTACTTAGCCCTTTGTTTTTCACATTTTCTCTTTACTCAATCATCATACATACACATGCATACCACACATAGCCTACTTTGAGGGTAGTACATTGTTTACTTTGTGGTCCTTGTTTGTACAACCCTTACATGAAAATAGCATGGAGTGTGACCCTACTTTGCTAGTATTTTCAATATTCTTACATATATATGCATACATATAACCACAAAAGGAAGGTAACAAAAAGACGCCCACTATTGTTTCCTGGTTGTTGTTCACGCAAGTGCACAAAGAAAGAGTTGTTTATTTTACTTTTCAATATTTAACATACAATCATACATAGCATACTATCATAATGGTCCTATGCATAGCATATGGTGATTGGTTTTTGCTCACTGTTTTCGTCAGCTATAACAAGGAAGGGTACCTATTTTCTTTCCATTTAAGTCCTTTATTCTATGCTACACATACACATTTACATATTAGCAATAATTTGGGTGCTCATACCTTCAATGTTTTCATGTTTCTGCCTTGACACACACATACACGCAGCACAACAGATTTTAAGATTTATTTGGAGAACTTTGTTTACTTGTTTATGTCGTTGGATTCATACACTCATATGCAACACATAGACACACATGATCTTATTGAAAGTCTGTCTTGTTTTGAGACCTTACATGCATGCAACACACACACACACACACACACACACACAGAATGATCGCATACAACATGTCTTAAAATCACGTACAAACAAGCTTGCACATACTTACAACTTTAAGGTTTCATGATCCATTGATCCGTATGTTGTTTTTTTACAAGTACTATATAGGCAAGCATTCAAGAGTCACACACATATACACGACAATCATGTGCTTCTTCCTATGTCCTTATGTATTGGTTCACATTAGCACACACAAAGGATCATGTTATTATCTTCATTCGTAGCATCACATCATCATACAAAACATTTACATGTCATACGAATTTTTTAAGGCTTAGCATGCATACCACCCTTTGTTCTTATACAAACCCTAGCATACATGTAAACCTTAACCTTTGCCGAAAATAAAACTTCTTCTAGTCTTGAGGGTCTTACATTTTGGTACACATATGAAAATACTAGCAACCAAGGTGCATTGATGTTCGGTTTAATTAAATATCATATCATGGGTTTATATAAGAGGCAAACAAGATTACACAACGTCATACAATCATTAAAGCATACGTTGAAGGTTCTAGGTCATCAAATAATGTTATGTCAAGCCCTAACCCGTGACTTAGTTAGCGTGAGCTTTTGTTTGTAAAAGTTTATAACAAGCATGTTTATCAATAAATATGAGTTAAACAAAGTATAAGTACATACAAATGGTCCTAAGATTTGATGAAGATGAAAGTCAAGAACTAGTGATCTTTACTAGAACGAGTACCCACATCTAAGACTCAGTGTTCCTAGCTTGAAACTAAGATCAACCCGAAACCCTAGCTTGTTTTATCTTTGCCATGACCTAATAACCAAAGTGGTTTAAATGTTTTTCTGTTTGAGCTTTAAGTTTGAGTGTGTGAGATTATGAAGGAATGAGGTTTGTATTTATAGGTAAAAGAGTGATATTAAGGTTAAGAAGTTTTAGTTAGGGTTTAGTTAATGTTCCCGTTAGCTTGTAACCAGATCTTATGTAGGTCCTTATTTTCTTAGGAATGTGCAAGTGTTATGATTGATCTATAAGAGAGAGAGATGAAGAACTAGAGATGGAAAATAGAGAGAAAAAGGAGAGAATGAGAGAAAGGAAGAATGATTAAGAAATGAGAAAAGTGAACAACTAATGACCAACCCCTCCTAACATGCCCAGGAGGAGGTATATATAGCCCACCCTACACGTGGGCTTGATGGGCTATATTGTTTACATATTGGATCACGAGCCCAATCTACATATATATAGTTGGAGTGACCGATCCTTTCTAAATACATAAAAACGTATTTCCAACAATCTCCCCCTAAGGGAGGTCACTCCAAGTTACAATTTCCTAAATAGTCTATAGTTCGTGATCTATGCTAACAATGATGTGACCAAGACTTTCTTTGGAAAAACGTATTTCCAACAATCTCCCCCTAAGGGAGGTCACACCATTTAAAAAATATTAAACCTAGCATACTATGCTTGAGTCTTCGATCTTGTTCTTGTGAATATGCTGATGAGATCTTTGACTTTAGTCTTGAGCATGTTTCCTTGCCTTGACCTTTTGCATTAATCACTTGTGAAATTTTCCTCCTCGTGACTTCATGTTCCACATACTTACACTTTATAAATTCTTGAAAGCTTCAGAGTTTGATACAGCAGAAGACTTGACTTTTAGAATTTCTTGAATTTGTTGGAAGTATTAAGTGTAGAAAGTATAAGCATGCGGGGACGACTTCTTCTGGATTGTACACCACAATGACACCTTCTTGTTACGCTGCATAAGACAGTTAGAAAAAAATCATATACACGGATGAAATGGCTTTGAACATTTTATTCTAATTCGGTAGCAATTTACCTGCGGTCGGTGAAGACCATTGGACGATATAAAATATCGTACTTGTGGCAGGTAGTTTCAATTAAAAACCTCCTTGACAAGATTTCGCGGGTAAACTTGTTCTCTTTATTCGACCGTCCAAAGCTGACCGCGAACATACAGAGTGAATCATTTGGATAATATTTTCCGCATGATTTGAAGCCGTCAAATCCGATTCCTGGAACAAGTTTGATTCATTAAAGAATCGCACCATCGTTGCTTTCCAGTTGTCACGAGCTTGATTCATATAGAATCTTGCAAGTTACCTACCAAGTGCTATTTGATGTTAACACTAGAAGGATTCCCACTCATCACTGTGAACACTAAGGTATCACTCTGAGTGTTCTGGCAAGATCACTAAGATATTGCGTAGAGGCCTGGAACGTGTTTAAGTTCAGTTAAGAATTAAACCACTGTTGCTGTCTAGTTATCACAAGCTTGATTCATAAAGAATCGCACAAGTCACCTACCATGAGCTTTTTGATATTCGTTCAAGAAGGATTTCTATCTTCATTGTAAATACTTTCGTATTACTCGGATGTTCAGGCAAGATCATGAAGATTTTGCGTAGGACTCTTACGATCATTCTTACTTTTCACAATTTGTGAAGAAGCAAGAAATTATGAAAGTGTGTCCTCATGAGATATTTGATGATCTCAAATGGCTCTAGACTCGATCGTGCATTTCGGATTTTTAGTGATCGGAGGCTGGAGAGGAGTGCTACCATTTCGATATCAATGTATTCGGAGTGAATAAATCGACAGATAATGCGTTGTCTCCGTGTGAATAAAACAAATATATTTAGAGAGATATCTGAGTTAGCTAGGATGGGTTGTGCATTGCATCACTGGGTCCATGATGTCTTATCTTCAATATCAAGCATCATTAAAAATGATCTCAATAGCATTATTGACCCGGTTTCTACCTAAGTTGTAAGGAGGGCTTATTTCTTTAGACCCTTTATCTTTACAATTCTTTTTCATTCTTCAACCCCTTCAATGCTTACCAATACGTCATAACTAGCACATTGTTGTGATTTTTCTAGTGCTAACTTAAGTACTTGGTCAGCATTCAGCTACGTTCACAAACTTTCTCCATCTTTCCTAAGGACTACTATTTCTAGCTATGGAATGTCCTTGGGAAGATTCCTCCGGTTCTTGAAGAATCATTGGACTTAACTTATCCTACCATCCTTTTGTCACCACAATCTTCACCGTCATGAGTAGAGATGTTTTGGGTAAGTGTATGTCACCATGAAATCCATTTTGATATTCAAATCCATTTTTCTCCCCCTTAACATATGCCACGATATCCGAAAACATTTCGCACATGTCGGGATGAACTATCACGTTAATTCAAACCATTTGTGATTGATCATTTCCCATATTAAATCACATTTTCTCCCCCATATTAAAAATATTAACCCAATCGATGTTTTAATATCAATTGATTTAATAGCATTTTAAGAAAATGAAGAAAAATGAAAATCCAATTATCTTTATGATTTTCACAAGCTCCCCCTCAAATCAATGAGGGTGTACTTGAAACGTAAATAAAATACCTTTTCAACACAAGTGTAAGGTACCTATCACGTGCAAAGATCGTATATGATAATGTATTCACAAGATTAGCAATTTACAAGGTTGGACCTGAATCATGGAGAACATCATATGATAGAATCACATGGTTCTTGTTCACGAATATTGGTCGCCTCGTCACGTCTGAAGTTATCTCTTGACACCATGTGTACGACTGATATCGTTTTCTTGACACCAATTTGTGAGCTTGGCACTTTCGGCATCAAAGATTCTGAATGCTGGACAATTGCTCCCCCTCAATTGTTGACCCATGTTATCGAAAGAGCTGTAGTCGTTGTTTGAGTAGTCGCATCGTCGAGTATATGAATTGCTACGGTTGGTGGAGAAGATAACTTCATAAAAACAAGAATTTTCTTTTTTTTAACAAATAAATGCACTAACACGTACATATATTCATGTTAGATTGTGTTATTCCGTAAACACAATCCCTTACATGGTTATAAATACACCATGCCCGAGAAAAATTAATTCCCGTTGTTGAGTAAAAGCTTTCCGGTGAAATGCTTGACTTTAATATGAAAAGCGGGTTACTATCGGAAATAATAGCAAGCTATTTTGAGCATGTTTTTAAACATTTGAACTTCTGCTCGAACTTTATTTACAACCCCGTGTCATTATTGAATGACATTTCTAGTATCGTAAATATTATCGATTCCAGAAGACATGCTCTTTTTATCAAAACTTTTTTAAACACACAATTTTGAAAGATTTAGAAAAACCTTTAGAGAAATTCTCGAAAAATTGTGTTCAATCTTTTGAAAACCAACTACTTGAGCTTATGAATTTGTATATCTTACTAAACGAGCTCAAGTCCGAGAAGTTGTAAACTTCCCGTTGCGAGGATAAGTTTATCATCGGCGATAAACTTTCCTTTTAACTGAAGAACGAGTCCTAAGTTGACATTTACTTAGAAGTCATGTTCATGAGCTTGAAAACTTTTGAATGTTTTAATAGAAACTGATGTAGTATTTTGTATATACTTTATTTTAGGTAAAAACAAATCACACACAAATGTCGTGGGTAAGTATTAGTAATCACGTTTTGTGAAAAACGCGAATACCGACAATCGAGTTCGTTCTCGAGGAGGTATGGTCTTTAGCCAACAATATTATACGTTATTTAATCGAGTTGTTACGTTTTTGGAAGAAAAGAAAGAAAAGAAAATGGAGACGAATTACGCTCAAAACGGACGAAAACGCGTACGCGCACGAACGTAAAAACGCGACCAAACGAAAAAACCTAAAAATTAATTAAAAATTACTAAAATTACCTAAAAAGTGTAACTAAGAAAAACACGAAAACAAAATATTTTGAAAACTTTTAAATTAAATTATATTAATTTTTAAAGTTAATTGAAAACCCTAAAAATAAAACTAACAAAGGAAAAGACAAAATCTAATTTTTTTTCTTTTGTAAACCTAGATTATACTTAATAAAAGTTAAAAATTATTTTTTGAAAATTTTAATATAAATTTTACTATTTTTTATAGACTTTACAAATTTGAAAAACAAAATAATCATTAAAAATAAAATACAAACGGGAAAAATCTAATTTCTTTTTTTAAAAATCATAAATCTATATTAAAACATAAGAAAGATAATAAAGACGAAAAATGAGCTCAAAATAAGCTGATAATAAGCTTAAAAGGCTGATAGTATAAAATAAGCCAAAATAATAAAGGAATAAAAGAAAAATAAAAGGCAATGATAACAAGAAAGAATAGGGAGAGCAGATGGTTGGGTTGTTGTGTTGTTGAGCAGCAGGTCATGGGTTCGAAACCCACTGCTACCACTTTTTTCTTTTTGTTTTCTTTTATTATAGCTGAATACACTAATTTAAACAAAGTATTAAACAAAAAGTGAAAGAAGCTTTCATTAAATTGGTAGTGAGAGCATATGGTTAAATGTTTTCACTGTTGTGTCTGTAGTTGGTTCGTGGTCAGGGGTTCGAGACCCCTTTTTGACACTCTTTGTAATTATTATTTCTTTTTTTTTACAGCTTTGGACTCTCAGCTTTATAGCTTTTTTTTTGGAATTCAGCAGAACCCAAGAGCTGTTTGCTTGCAGTCGAAATTCACACAAAATATACAAGAATTCAAGCAAAATCAATAAATAAGAACAATGGCAGATGCTAAAGTAAACAATGAACCACTGAATTTTATATTCACGCCTATGATCAATCTGCTCAAACCCAAATGAGCATATTACAACTCCATTTTTTTCCTATTCTTGCGGTCATTTGTTATGTTTTGCTCGATTTCTTTGTTTAAATTTGATGCACAGTGAACTAAACTTACTCAAAACCCGAACACAACCGATATCGAACGGGCCACAGTATGTGCCTTATGTGCTCAGTTTAGCAACAAAAATCAGCAGGTCCCACTTTTGCTTTGGTTTCTTGTTGTTATTGTTTTTAACAGTCGAAACCACAGCAAACCCTCTAGTATGAATTTTATCTCTCTTTTTTTTAGCTTTGCTGAATGGTTTTAAACAGTGATGATGAAGTACCTCAGTGAGTTTATTCTAGCTTAATGTGACTCCATTAAACAATAACCTCTGAATAACTAAGAATCAAAGACCTATACTACCACAAGCAGTTAACCACCTAGACGTACAAGATATGGGCTGCTCAAATATCAACGCCTAAAGTGAATTAAACCTAAATTCTTCTAAATTCCCAACTTGAACCTTAAACCCATATGGAATTTAGCTCAAAGATGCCCATTGATGGACTTGATGTCATTTAGGCAGCAAGAAAAAGAAAAGCAAAGTGCACCTAAGGGATGAACATAGTGATTTCACAAGGGTGGTTCACACTTTTGTGTGATTTTGAGACCAACCACACCACACAAAACACACCAGGTACACCCTAACCTAAAATTACCCTAAGTGCTAACTGATTTCATCAATACAAGTGAAATGCAAAAAAAATCTAACCTATGACAAATTTTTATCAAAACAAATAAAACAAGATTTTTAAACTAGAACTACAATCTTTTCGGACCAATCTACTCTCCTACACCTACTACGGCTGTGCATAGCTAAACTCGGCTTTGGTGGTAGTTTCTACACCTAAACCTTGTCGTCCCAAACACCCCCTTAAAAGTCTAGAAAAGGCAGATTTTAACAATAAGATGAAAAACAAGATTTTGAACCTGAGACATTGACTAATAGCCGAAAACCACACAACCAAACCTTTTAAAAACATGCAGAGCTAAACAAGGGATTATGGTTGCAATTCACCCAATACCCAAATCGTCCCAAACACCCTTATATAAGTCTAATATGCATATTTTTCAAAGCTTACTTGTTTTAATCCCCACAAACTTACAAAATACACTGATTATGCACCAAGTAATATTCAAACAAGGATAACCACTTTGTCTTTCAATATCAAACACATAAATACTCATGAACACCAAATTTTTGCAGAAAATATAAAAACGAAAGAAAATGTGTACCTCAAGAGCATACTTCCATGCTCTTAGATGTGTGAGCTTATGTGCACGCGTGTGCACAAGCTTTCCAAAACATGTTGAAACACAAAACCACGAGCGAAATTCAAGTAACAATGAACTTATAAGAATGCTTAGTTGTAAATTAAACAGCCTATAAGCTCATGGATACAGTGAGAATCAAACTGAAAACTAAACTGATATCGTTTTGGTAAAAATACTTCTTTTGAAACCAGAAACTTGGAATGAAAAGTAATTGAACAAGAAAATAACTTCACCCTATAACCTAACTATATGAGTATGAGTGTCAATTCAAACTCATACAGCAGCTATAGTTTGAAGGGTCTCAAAAAGCTTCAAACTTTCTCAAAACCTTTTTGATATACAGAAAAGTAAAAGGTGCAAGTAAATAAATAGCTGTAAGGTAAAACTGGAACACAAATTATCTTTCATTATAAACTTGTATCAGTTACAAGGAAATCAAAGAAAAATTTGGAACAACTTGAAAAGAAAAACCTTACTGCCTTATATAGTGGCTACAGATGGTTCTAGAATCAAGATACAAACTACTAAAACCCTAATTGTAGAATCCCCAGTATGCTCTCTTAAGTTTGAATTTTGAAATTGGGTCAAGATGCCATGTGACTGATTTTGTTGCTTTGTGATGTTACAGCAGGTGCAAAATGATCTTGGCCGTTTACAAACCCTTTAGGAGCACGAAATCTTCCTTGTCCATTGATCTCTTCTGCCAGCTTTTGGAGTTTTGCAAAAACGTGTAGCAGGGGCATGTGGGAAGGGACCATTGCTGAGCTGGTGTGGTGTTTGAGGGTTTGGATGTGATTAGCATACTGTTAATCTTTGATCTGCACAAGTAATTGGATTAAATCAAACTAATTAGTGATGAAGGGTTTTTAGGGTTTATGCACAAATAGTACATTTGTTCGATCCAGAAAGGCATAACCCAAATGTTTAGTGCCTAGTTTTATTAATAATTGGTTTGTAAAACTGATTAAAAGTGGTTTAGTAGGTGGGGTGACGTGGCAATTGGGTACTGGTGGGTTTGGGTTTTAATGTTTGGCAGTAAACACCCCTCACATTCCAAAAAGTCTTCATACAAAGTTCACATGCGTATTTCCCTTTGTAATTAAGTTTTTGTTTTCACACTTTCGTCACAAATACTTTTAAAAAGTAATTCCAAGGGTTTATTTTGCACATTCTTGAATCTTCAAGGGATGAATATGACTTTTCTTGAAACTTTAAGGACCAAACTTGTATTTATGAGTTTTACAAGGGCCTAAAGTGACAAGTCTTCAAACTTGAGGGACCAATCTTGACAATCTTCAAAACTTCAAGGGATTTTCTTGGAAATTCATCATTCGGGTTCGGTTCATTGTGCGCCTTCGTTTCCCGTGTTCATTTTTTATTGATTCTTGTGATCTTTTTTGCTTTTCCTCGATATCCGTACCTAAAATACACAACAAACGAATACAAGAATATATTTGGCACTTTTTATGATATTTTCATCGTTTTAAGCCCGTTTTAGACGATGAAACCATGTATAATTGCGGTCTCATCACTCCCCCATACTAAACCATTGCCGTGCCCTCACGCAATGCTAGAATAAAGTATCTTAGCATCTCCAAAATTCATTTTTATGGACTTTTATTGAAACATAAACTTACTACACTACTACTAATTGCTACTACTTGCGTTTTAGACATAATGTATGATTTTCATCGCAAAATGGGACGTTTAGGTTCATAGAACAAGAACACGTGAATGCTTCGTTAGAAATTATTTCGTCGTCCTTGATTTTCACCAATTCCATGCTAAGAGTGTAACGAGATCATTGTCATTATGATTTAGTAATGCTAACACTACTTATATGCCCTAATTACGTACTTAGACTCCCTTAATCCTATTTGGTATCTCTTATATTTTATTTTTGTCTTAATGATCACGAGGATACATCATTGACTTATGCGATAATAGAGATTAAGGTCCAGAAATAGAAACAAAACGGTGTAATTAAAATCATCGAATTAATAACCTCTCCTAATAGACAACGATGTCAAAAAATTAAGTCAACAATAAGGATCGATAAACACGATTTTAGAATGGTTTTGAACATGAGACTTATTGACCATGACTTTTATTATCCTCCATCATCGATGGTTTTATTATCATGGATTACCTTAGACTTTTATTATCCACCTCATTATCGGTGGTTTTATTAACTTTGGTCTTATCTTGCCTTTTATTATCCTCCATCATCCGTGGTTTTATTAGCAAGACGGTTTATTGATAGAGCTTTACTATTTCCTAATACATTCACGTATACTTTGCATTGATTTTAGCTTTTGAAAGGCATGAATTTTTGCTCATTATTTGTGAATGTCTTTGAAAATAGCATGTCTATATGCGGGGTGTCAATACTTCAAAACCGTGACGCTGGCGATACCTTAATGTTTTCCCAATTTAATTACATGGAAGCTACTAGAAAAAATTAGAAACCAACAATTAAGACTAAACCGCTAAGTCAATATTTATTAGCAAAATTATTATTCAAGCGTAGGGAGAATAAGCAAATAATTATGACACATGAGTTTTTGAAAGAATACACGTATTCTACGTTTAGCATAGTAACTTATACTTAACTCTATCATTTCTCGTCCTCATTTAAGAGACTTAGCATAATATAAAGTTAAGGAATCGAAGCTAAGTGCTCAACACGCATGGTCGAGTAAAAAATTACTCTTATTCTCGCCATCGGAAAATCTACATTCGTGTCTTCAAAAACTTATAAAACATGAGAAATTTTTTAAAATTTGACCATTTTCAGCCTTATTTTGCAACAAAACGATAAACAAAAAGAGAAATTTTGGAAAGCGTGAAGGTTTGGCAAGGCAAGTATCTATTCACCCCCCATACTAAAGTTAAACATTGTCCTCAATGTTTTGAGTCTAAGGGTGGGATACCCCCATACTAGAGACGTAGTCAAATGCATAATCTAGCATGGAAAGGGTGTAACCATTAAATCAATAGCCGTTTATGAAGTGTGCTAAAAACCTAAGGTTAGAACAATCAAGGATATATCATATGGATATCGAGAAATTCTTCAAAGCAAACGATCGAGTGCTCCCATAAAACGAACACGAGAGGCTCCAATGATGAAGATAATGATCTAAAAAACACAATTCAAAAACAACCACGGAACAAAGGTTGGAAGGGCACACATCCCCTCATTAGGTTAATTAAAAAGCATTAATATTTACATGGATAAGCATGGGAAATCCCCCACGAGGCACCTTGTTTTTGATAACCGAGTAAAAAGCTCGACTCGAATCCCCACAAATGTGATCATTAGGGATGATCATGGTTCGGTCATTTTTGGTGGGGCTTATATGTAATCAAGGCCCAAAAGCAACCGTGAATAAAGGCAAAGCCTTTATACCGGGATCGAAGATCGTATCCTCAATTTTGTTGAAAATAAAACACGTAAAGCCGGAGGATACGTCTTGTAAGGAAGAAAACTCCTTACGACGTAGGTAAACTCATCATATCCGAGGGGATGGGTAGGGATACTTTGAAACGAAGGTAAAATTGAAAGAGAATTGCTCAAAATAAGAGTTTCAAAATTTCTCCCCGGATCAAAGGCAAAAGCCTCATTAAAATCCTCATTCTCATCGAGAGGCGGTCTATCGGTGAACCCCTCGAGAATGGAAACGTCATGAGTAGAAAGAGTAGTCTCAATCGTATGAGACTTCGGGTGGGTGACTAGCAAATCCGGCTCATCGAGTTTAGGATTCTTAGAATCCTCACTCTCGATGTCCTTGAACGTCTCATGAAAGAGAGGATTTACGTCACTAAAAATGAACGCGTCATCAAATTCGAATAAAGGGTTCGAAAAGATTTTAAAATCGTTGTTTTGAACGTCCTCGTCGATTAGTGACTTGTCATCACTAGCGGATAAATCATCGTAATTGAAAAGAGGGTTTGAAAACATCGTTGAATCTCTCCCCGAAGTGTCAATGGGAGAGACATCATCACAAGAAATTGATTCACACTCACTATTATGATTTGCCTCGTTAGAATCTTCATGGAAAAATTCATCGAGAGCAAAATCACTTACCTCATCTTCAAAGAAAACCGTAGGCTCACTTTGGATTAGAATAGGGATCTCGACACTAGGATTAGTGCTAAGATTCGTCTCCCCCATACTTAGAGAGGCATCGGTTTCCGTAGTGGGTATAGAAGTAGTTTTTCCATGATAAGGGTCGAGATTGAAAACATCGCTATCATCATCGTCGTATTGGTAATCATATGGAATCTCAAGAGACGTAGAGGTATAAGTATCTAATATTTGACGCTTGCACTCGTTGCTTTTCCATTTCAATCTCTCTCCTTATACTTCTAAAAATGCCCACCACCTTGCAAGAATTCTTCTTCATGGTCTTGTAAGAAAGCGGCAAAGGAATTTTGTCTCTCGTTACTTGACTCACGAGAATTTTGGTGTTCGAGATCGTATGGCAGGGCCTCAAAATTATTAAAACCGGAATTATCGTATGAATTGGGTTCATCATAATCCATTGGTTGGCAAGAATAAGTATCGTGAGGCCCCCCACAGTTGTCGCAACACGGATTTTGAGAAAAATCTGGTTCGTTGTATTGGTAACCATCCCCATTGTTATAATCGTAACTCATACCGTGTGATTCATCAAAACCGGAAAATTTGTTGTCGAAAGACGTATTTTGGTTCATCGGTTGACAATCGTACCCATAGTGAGGTTCGTTTCCACAATTCTCGCACGATGGTGGGTATTGCGAAGATTGGTCAACGAAATTCGGATTCGGCTCGTGACTGTGACGATTTGGGTATTGAATTGGACACTCATAGTGCCAATGGGATGGGCTTCCACAATATAGGCAATGCGGGTGACGTTCTTAATTAGAAGTATACTAACAATTGGTCGGATTACACGAGGGACAAGATATAAAATCTACATAGTCGATATAATCTCCGCACCTTTCGCATATACACCATGGACATGTCACACAACCAAACTTTCCTCTCCCACAACCTAGGCAATGAATATCCATGAAGAATTGAAATTTAGAGGGGTTGAGAAAAAGAATTATGAAAATAGAAGGAAAATGAGAAGATTATTTTTGTGTTTTTTGTTTTTTATTTTTTTTGGAATTTTGGTGTATCACGTAGAAATTAATATACGAAAATTATACACTAATCAAAGGTCTCGATTAATGAATCCAAGCGGAGTGAAAGAAATTACGTGAAGTAAAAATCTTCGTCGACTTTGAAACGTTGGCGGAACGCCAAAACGTTTCGAGGTTCAATAATTAAAACTCACAAAAATAGATTAATATTACTTGATGTGGCAAACCCCTAATTAATCGTCACTTTCAAAATACGCACAAGCGAGCGGAGAAAACGAGGCGGCGCGAAGCACTTAAGAGCCTTTTTTCCTTAGGTTGTGAAATACAACCGCCTTATACCCACCTTATAGTTTGTATTTATCAAGATTAAATCAATTAAGAGTATTTATCTATTTTGCCTTTGACTTTCGTTTGAATTCGATACACTCGATAGTGACCGGAACGCCCACTATCGAGGTGCGATTTCTCGCGTATTTGGATAACTATTGTGTGTTAATTGTTCTACGTAAATACAATATATTATGCACAATAAAAAAACGAGAAAGCGATTTTTGTGTTAATAGATTTCTAATTAACACGATTTATTTGTATGGCTAATAGTATAGAAAAATAAAAAGAAGTATTTACGATGAAAACGTAAACACTCAAATAAACACGATAAATAAATATGGCTAAACACACCTCCCCGGCAGCGACGCTATTTGGTGATGTAGTATTTTGTATATACTTTTTTTTAGGTAAAAACAAAGCACACACAAATGTCGTGGTTAAGTATTAGTAATCACGTTTTGTGAAAAACGCGAATACCGACAATCGAGTTCGTTCTCGAGGAGGTATGGTGTTTAGCCAACAATATTATACGTTATTTAATCGACTTGTAACGTTTTTGGAAGAAAAGAAAGAAAAGAAAATGGAGACGAATTACGCTCAAAACGGACGAAAACGCGTACGCGCACGAACGTAAAAACGCGACCAAATGAAAAATTTCACCTAAAAATTAATTAAAAATTACTTAAATTACCTAAAAAGTCTAACTAAGAAAAATACGAAAACAAAAATTTTTGAAAACTTTTAAATTAAATTATATTAATTTTTAAAGTTAATTGAAAACCCGAAAAATAAAACTAACTAAGGAAAAGACAAAATCTAATTCTTTTTTCTTTTGTAAACCTAGATTATACTTGATAAAAGTTAAAAATTCTTTTTTGAAAATTTTAATATACTTTTTACTCTTTTTTATAGACTTTACAAATTTGAAAAACAAAATAATCATTAAAAATAAAATACAAACGGGAAAAATCTAATTTCTTTTTTTTAAAATCATAAATCTCTATTAAAACATAAGAAAAATAATAAAGACGAAAAATGAGCACAAAATAAGCTGATAGTATAAAATAAGCCAAAATAATAAAGGAATAAAAGAAAAATAAAAGGCAATGATAACAAGAAAGAATAGGGAGAGCAGATGGTTGGGTTATTATGCTGTTGAGCAGCAGGTCATGGGTTCGAAACCCACTGCTACCACTTTTTTCTTTTTTTTTTCTTTTATTATAGCTGAATACATTAATGTAAACAAAGTATTAAACAAAAAGTGGAAGAAGCTTTCATTAAATGTGTAGTGAGAGCAGATGGTTAAATGTGTTCATTGTTGTGTTTGCAGCTGGTTCGTGGTCAGGGGTTCGAGACCCCTTTCTGACACTTTTTGTAATTATTATTTCTTTTTTTTTTAAAACTTTGGACTCCCAGCTTTACAGTTTTTTTTTTTTTGGAATTCAGCAGAACCCAAGAGCAGTTTGCTTGCAGTCGAAATTCACACAAAATATACAAGAATTCAAGCAAAATCAATAATTAAAAACAATGGCATATGCTAAAGTAAACAATGAACCACTGAATTTTATATTCACGCCTATGATCAATCTGCTCAAACCCAAATGAGCAGATTACAATTCAATTTTTTTCTATTCTTTTGGTCATTTGTTATGTTTTGCTCGATTTCTTTGTTTAAATTTGATGCACAGTGAACTAAACTTACTCAAAACCCAAACACAACCGACATCGAACGGGCCACAGTATGTGCCTTATGTGCTCAGTTTAGCAACAAAAATCAGTAGGTCCCACTTTTGCTTTGGTTTCTTTTTGTTCTTGTTTTTAACAGTCGAAACTACAGCAGACCCTCTAGTATGAATTTTATCTCTTTTTTTTAGCTTTGCTGAATGGTTTTAAACAGTGATGATGAAGTACCTCAGTCAGTTTATTCTAGCTTAATGTGACTCCATTAAACAATAACCTCTCAACAACTAAGAATCAAAGACCTATACTACCACAAGCAGTTAACCACCTAGACCTACAAGATATGGGCTGCTCAAATATCAACGCCTAAAGTGAATTAAACCTAAATTATTCTAAATTCCAAACTTGAACCTTAAATCCATATGGCATTTGGCTCAAAGATGCTTACTGATAGACTTGGTGTCATTTAGGCAGCAAGAAAAAGTAAAGCAAAGTGCACCTGAGGGATGAACAAAGTGATTTCACAAGGGTGGTTCACACCTTTGTGTGATTTTGAGACCAACCACACCACACAAATCACACTAGGTACACCCTAACCTAAAATTACCCTAAGTGCTAACTGATTTCATCAATACAAGTCAAATGCAAAGAAATATCTAACCTATGACAAATTTTTATCAAAACAAATAAAACAAGATTTTTAAACTAGAACTCCAATCTTTTCGGACCAACCTACTCTCCTACACCTACTACGGCTGTGCAGAGCTAAACTCGGCTTTGGTGGTAGTTTCTACCCCTAAACCTTGTCATCCCAAACACCCCCGTAAAAGTCTAGAAAAGGCAGATTTTAACAATAAGATGCAAAACAATATTTTGAACCTGAGACATGAACTAATGGCCAAAAACCACACAACCAAACCTATTAAAAATGTGCAGAGCTAAACAAGGGATTATGGTTGCAATTCACCCAATTCCCAAATCGTCCCAAACACCCTTATATAAGTCTAATATGTAGATTTTTCAAAGCTTACTTGTTTTAATCACCACAAACTTACAAAATACACTGATTATGCACCAAGTAATATTCTAACAAGGATAACCACTTTGTCTTTCAATATCAAACACAAAAATACTCATAAACACCAAATTTTTGCAGAAAATATAAAAACGAAAGAAAACGTGTACCACAAGAGCATACTTCCATGCTCTCGGATGTGTGTGCTTATGTGCACGCATGTGCACAAGCTTTCCAAAACCTGTTGAAACACAAAACCACGAGCGAAATTCAAGTAACAATGAGCTTATAAGAATGCTTAGTTGTAAATTAAACAACCTATAAGCTCATGGATACACTGAGGATCAAACTGAAAACTAAACTGATATCTTTTTGGTAAAAATACTTCTTTTGAAACCAGAAACTTGGAATGAAAAATAATTGAACAAGAAAATAACTTCACCCTATAACCTAACTATCTTAGTATGAGTGTCAATTCAAACTCATATAGCAACTATAGTTTGAAGGGTCTCAAAAAGCTTCAAACTTTCTCAAAACCTTTTTGATATGCAGAAAAGTAAAAGATGAAAGTAAATAAATAGTTGTAAGGTAAAAATGGAACACAAATTATCTTTCATTATAAACTTGTATCAGTTACAAGGAAATCAAAGAAAATTTTGGAACAACTTGAAAAGAAAAACCTTACTGCCTTATATAGTGGCTACAGATGGTTCTAGAATCAAGATACAAACTACTAAAACCCTAACTATAGAATCCTCAGTATGCCCTCTTAAGTTTGAATTCTCAAATTGGGTCAAGATGCCACGTGACTGATTTTGTTGCTTTGTGATGTTACAACAGGTGCAAAATGATCTTGGCCGTTTACAAACCCTTTGGGATCACGAAATCTTCCTTGTCCATTGATTTCTTCTACCAGCTTTTGGAGTTTTGCAAAAACGTGTAGCAGGGGCATGTGGGGAGGGACCATTGTTGAGTAGGTGTGGTGTTTGAGGGTTTGGATGTGATTAGCATACTGTTAATCTTTGATCTGCACAAGTAATTAGATTAAATCAAACTAATTAGCGATGAAGGGTTTTTAGGGTTTATGCATAAATAGTGCATTTGTTCGATCCAGAAAGGCATAACCCAAATGTTTAGTGCCTAGTTTTATTAATAATTGGTTTGAAAAACTGATTAAAAGTGGTTTAGTAGGTGGGGTGACGTGGCAATTGGGGACTGGTGGGTTTGGGTTTTAATGTTTGGCAGTAAACACCCCTCACATTCCAAAAAGTCCATAAAAAGTTCACATGCGTATTTCCCTTTGTAATTAAGTTTTTGTTTTCACACTTTCGTCACAAATACTTTTGAAAAGTAATTCCAAGGGTTTATTTTGCACATTCTTGAATCTTCAAGGGATGAATATGACTTTTCTTGAAACTTTAAGGACCAAACTTGTATTTATGAGTTTTACAAGGGCCTAGAGTGACAAGTCTTCAAACTTGAGGGACCAATCTTGACAATCTTCAAAACTTCAAGGGATTTTCTTGGAAATTCATCATTCGAGTTTGGTTCATTATGCAGCTTCGTTTCCCGTGTTCGTTTTTGATTGATTCTTGTGATCTTTTTGTATTTTCCTCGATATCCGTACCTAAAATACACAACAAACGAATACAAGAATATATTTGGCACTTTTTATGATATTTTCATCGTTTTAAGCCCGTTTTGGATGATGAGACCATGTATAATTGCGGTCTCATCAGAAAGCTCATGACCGAGAAAAGATGAATTTCTCGTTATGAAGAAAAGTTCTCTTATTTAAAAGATACACTTTCCTTTTTGAGCTTAAAACTAGGAATGTTCTAATACAAGCTCATGACCGAGAAAATTTAATTTCTTGTTATGAGGATAAATTATCATGAAAGATAAGCTTTCCTAAACCGGATATCTGAGTTATAGTCTGATATTTAACTGTAAATCATTGTGCATGAGCTTAAAAACTTCGAATGTTTTTAATATTAGCTCATGCCTGAGAAAAATTAATTTCTCGTTGTAAGGATAAGTTTATCATCGGCGATAAACTTTCCTTTCTTTGAAATCCGGGGCATAATCTGAAATATAATTATACGCCATTTACACGAGCTTAAAAACCTTTGAATAGTTTTTTTGTAAGCTCGTGTCCGAGAAAATTTAATTTCTCGTTAATGAGGATAAGTTTATCATCCGCGATAAACTTTCCTTTCTTGGAAGCGCGGGTTACATTCTGTCATGTGACTGCAAACCGTTGTGCATGAGCTTAAAAAACTTTGAATGTTTTTAATATAAGCTCATGCCCGAGAAAAAATTAATTTCTCGTTGTGAGGATAAGTTTACCATCGGCGATAAACTTTCCTTTATTTGAAGATCGGGTCATCATCTGACATTTAACGATGAGCCATATACACGAGCTTAAAACCATTGAATAGTTTTAATGTAAGCTCGTGTCCGAGAAAATTTAATTTCTCGTTTTTGAGGGTAAGTTATCGTTACATAGATGTACTTCCCTTATTTGAAATCGGGGTCATCGTCTGTCATTTAACGAGGAGCCATTTATGATCTTAACCGCAAATCCCCTGAGACACTTGTTTATTAGATATCAGCTTTTTCAGCAACCAAACTCAACCAAACTCTGAGAGTGTCCTTAATTGAATGGTATACAATGATTGGAACGTTGTGTTATTGTTGAACGTTAACTTCGGTACCTGCATTCTCATTAGAAAGTTGGATGCTTTTATGTGGGTTAGCGATATCTATTTTAGAACCTTGCGGGGGTTCACAGTCCACCTTGACAGTTCTAGAGGGAAACATCCTTCATGTAGGAACCCATTGAAGATTAACAGATTTGAGAATCCTACCCGTGGGTTGCCACCTAAGATTGGATCTAGGCGACATGGTTTTCTTATGCACATCAGAAAACTTAGCGGTAGGAAACCTATTTCCTTTAGGAATCCCTCTTTTAGCACTTGAGTTCAGCTCCTTCAAGACTTTAGTGACACAAGTCGCATGATTTGTCGTGAAGAAACTTTTTATGTAAACGGAACAAACACCGTGTTTGTGGTTCGAGTGAGATCTAGTGATCCTAGTTCTTCCTTGTGTCATTTTCTGAGATGCATCAACATAGTGATTATTAGGCATGCTATTCGACCTATGTTGTGGCATATTCTTAGAACTATACCTAGAATCACTAGTAGCAGTCTTGTTTGTAGGTTTTGCATAGGCTGATTTGATCATAGGAGGCCTAGATAGTGGAGTGACTGGTCTAGAACTATGAACCATATCAACTTGGGAGGAAAACCGCGGTCTCGAGGATTTTGGTCGCTCAGATCTAAATGCAGTCGATTGATGAACTGACTGATTTTTAGGCGGTTTCCCCAAGATTGATAGTTTTTCAAGCTTAGTGTCCACACTAGTGCCCTTAACGTTCCTTATCTCGTTTTTCAGAGCAGCTATAGCAAAAACTTGTTTTTGAACTTGAGCCTTTAAATCAGCATTTTCAGTAGTTAATAAGGTCGTTGACTCTAGAGTGTTAGACCTCATCTCTACGATAGTATTATTTAACTCATTACAAAGATGTTTTAATGTCTATTGTTCCTTCTGTAAGAGGACTTGGGATGACAACTTAGATTCTAGCAAAGTAATTTGTTTCACAAAATTATCCTTTTCAGCGTTAGAATATAGAATTTTTTGATTTAATTTTCGTTCAAAAACAACGTTTGAATTTTCATGTTTTTCAAAATACTTTTCAAATTTCTCCGTTTTCTTTGAAAATTCAATTTTGGCATCCTCAAGCTCTTTGGATTGCTGAGCTAAATTTGTTTCAAGCTCTTCAGTTCTAGAAACAAAATTGGTTAAAGAAGCAGTCGTAAAACAATTAGCAGGATTGTTAATTAGCGCATTCATTTCAGACAACATATTAAGAATATTATATGTACCTGACATGCTACTTGGTTCCTGTTTTCCTCCTAATTCTATTCTCTTGTGACTGCTTCTTGTATCGTCTTGCAATATATGCAATTCTCCCTCTTGAAAAGGCGAATTCAAAGATTCCATTGAATTTCGATGAAAGATAATTGTGTCAATTGTCGAAAGACCAATACGATATTTGACAATTCGTGGAGAAACCAAGAAAATGAAATTCGCGGGATTCGACAGAACCAACGAAAGATCCATAAATAACTCTTCAAAATTCTCGTTTGGTAATATATCTCTTTTTCGGCTCAATAATTTCTTGGTCAGCACACTTTGTCTCGTCACATTGTCTCGTCACGTTAGACAAAAATATTTCCACTTGGTTCTTACGAAATGCCCGGATCAATCCAATAATACCTCTCTCAAACAATTAAACCAACAAATGTGTGTATCCAAAATAAAAGCCCACTTAGAAAAATCAGGTATTATTGTATTCACTTTCTTTGTAACCTCCACCCTACACACGTGGCCCAAAGGAGTTGGAATAAAACGCTGCTCACTTAATACACAAATTTTACTCAAAAATAGAAAATTTGAGATAAAATTCGGGTATAAATTTTGTCAAACCACACGGCCCAAAACAAACAATTAAAATAAAGAATGTGCTAAACAAACCGACCCATAAACAAAATTAACCCGAGTCCATGTAATGGGTATATCAACAATAGTTTATCTCACACAACAAAACCTAATCCTTATTTTCCTCAAAACATCTGCCCCCCATTTCCTTGTCCTACCGTTTAAAATAATACATCCATCAAAATCAATCTCATCTCATCTCTGACATAAAATCAATATTCTCCCATCTCAAAACTCAATAGATCATTGTTATCCAATCATCAATTGATTCAACTGACCAAAACTTTGTATAGAATCAAGACCTGGCTTCAAACAGTTGCTTCAAGATCAATTAAAAATTGGTCTCAGGTAGGTCATGTGTTTAAATAATGAACGAAATAAAGCAAAAGGTTATAACAAACTTGTTATAAACTTTTCTTTAATTCGAATATCAATAGGGTTAATAACCACAAAGATCAATGATGTAATGATTTTTGTGAGTATAGATTTTAATAGATCTTGACATGCATATCGATATATCACAAAAGTAAAACTCAGATCTAAATGTTTAATTTACTGTTTTGGTTCGAGTCTTTGTTCGAGGGGGTATTGGTGGTTTGAGTCAAAAGATTGGTGTTTAAAGTTTGTAGATCGAGTCAGTTGAGTTGTTGTTTATGTTTGGATGAGGCTGAGTTTTGTGTGAGTGAGTCAGTTTAGAGTTTGTGGTGAACTGAGTCGTCGGTTGTGTTCGAGTCGGTTGGTGATGTCGAGGGTGAACTGAGTCGTCGGTTGTGGTCGATTCTGTTGGTTTTGTCGAGGTAGAGGTCGAGTCGAGTCCAAGTTAGAGTCTACATTGTTGGTTTTGTCGAGGTTGAGGTCGAGTCGAGTCCAAGTCGAGTCCAAGTTAGAGTCTAGATTGTTGGTCGAGTCGAGTTCAACTTAAGTATCCATCGGAATGTCAAAAAACCATCGTAATGTCAAGTATGTCAAATCCATCAAAATGTCAAAAACCATCAGAATACGTATCGGAATCTTCAAACCATCGGAATATGATTTGTCAGAATGAATAACTGTCAGAATATAAGATCACAAAACCTATCGGAATACTTATCGGAATGAGTAAACCCTTTCTGATGGAATATATCGAAATATCTATCGGAAAGTATAAACCCTTTTCCGATGGATGTACATCCAAAACAATGGGACAGATGGATACAAAAAGTTGATAAAAAACTATAAAAAACTGAGACTGTTGTGACTTTTAGACAAAAGTTCAAATCAATACTATAACACAGATCGAGATAAAAATAGATAAAAGTTATACCAGATATAAAGTTTGACCAATAAAATTGTTTAGACAAATTTTTTAAACAAAGTAAAATCAACAGATATAAATTTTGACCCGTTACAAAAGTTATACCAAATCAATAGATCAAAAGTTATACCGGATTCGGAACCAAAAGAAAAAATTTGTGACCACCAAATCAATAGATCAAAACACGCAAATCCAAAGATTCAACCATAACTCTTGATACCATTTGTAAGTCCTTATTTTCCTAGGATTGTGCAAGTGTTTGATTGATCTAAAGAAGGGAGAGGGATGAAGAACTTAGAGAGGGAAAGATAGAGAGAGAAAGGAGAGAATGAGAGAAAAAAGAATGATTAAGAAATGAGAAAAGTGAACAACTAATGATCAACCCCTCCTAACACGCTAGGAGGGGGTATATAGCCCACCCTACATGTGGGCTTGATGGGCTATATTGTTTACATATTGGATCACGAGTCCAATCTACGTATATATAGTTGGAGTGACCGATCCTTTCTAAATACGTAAAAATATATTTCCAACATCTTACCAAAGGAAACTAACATGGGAAGTTTCACAAAGATTGGGAAGAGGGAAAATACCTTGGGTCTCGTCTAGGGCAGAAAAGTGGAGGAAGGGTGTCCTAACATTTTGACTAACATTATTATTGTTAGTTGTAGGATTCAAAGGTGTAAGAAACCATGGTAAAGGTGATGCATCCGTTGGGTATGGAGGAGGGAAAGGAGACAATAGTACATGGTCTTAATTTGAGGGGTGAAGTACTAGTTAAATTCATAAGTTTGAAGTGTGGGGATCATATAAAACGTGGGTTTTATATCTCTTGTCAAGGTCTGCTTTTTGGAGTGTAGTAACAAAGGAAGTGAACTTGTTTTTCTCTTTTATTTTGTTATTTTGTAAAAGTTTTATTGTAGTGTGTAAAGTTGTAATGTTTTAGTAATAGTAGTTTCAATAGGTTTTTGTTTTGATGAAAATAAATGATAACTTCTAAGTATGTCGTAATACATTGGTGAACTATTATGTTTACGTAATGACTCTCTTAAATTACGTTGCTCTAAATAAGCCTCGACTTCAAAAATAGAAATTACTATCATGTAATGTAAGAAAATAATAATAAGTCATTCAAGTAATAATTTTATAAAATACTAAGTCATTCAGGGAAAAATTTCATGAGCGTCATTTATAAAAATTTTAAATTCGTACACAAAATACGCGTAAGCAATTGGGAACATTAGTTGACACACAAGTCTAACCCGAACCATCGCGTTTCACTTAAGTTAAATAATTTATAATTCACGTTTGTGACATTATCTAGCAACAAAACCACTCACTGTACATTCATTTTTCAAGTTTACAAAAATTTAAAAGAAACCCTAGGGTTGTGGTTCTTGGCCGCCGGTTTTGCAAAAGAAAAGGGAAGAAGAAAACAACTTTTGATCTTCAATTAATGTTCGTGTTTGCTTCCTAGATCATATCACATTTGGTATCACCAATTTAATCTTTTCTTTTATTATTATGTTTTAGAATCATGAATCCATTAATTAAATACAAGAACACATGATATGTGATGAGATGGTATTTATACATGATCTCATCGTTCTTTTCGGGCTTTAAATGCATAAAAATGTCATAAAATACTATATATATGATTGTGTTTGTTTACTTGTGTATTTAGGTATGGATATCGTGAAAAAGACAAAAGATTACAAGAAACAAGGAAAAACGAACACGAGAAACGAAGCCGCACAATGAACCGGGCCCTAGTTTGTGAATTATCAAAGAAAAACCCTTGAAGACTTGAAGATGTACAAGATTGAGCTCTAATTTATGAATAAATGACACTTAATACCCTTGTATATTCATAATTACAAGTTTGGTCCCTTAAGTTTGTCAAAATTACAAAAAGGTCCTTCAAGTTTGAAGAATTGGCATGATTAGCCCCTCAACAATTCCAAAATGTCAAGAATAGTCCTTCATAAAGTCCAAGATCCAAAGAAGCCCTTGAAGTTCAAGAATATTACACTTCTAGTCCTTTTAAAATGGATTAAATATCAAAAGGATTAAAGTTGTAAATATGCCAAAGTGTTAAAAGCCCTAAAATATGTTTAGAAACTTTTTATGGCCAAAATAGGAATTCAGAAACTTCAATAACAAAGGGAAACGAGTTTTCTTGGAGAATAAACTTGATTTACAATATTTTCCAAAGACTGAGGGCCAAAAGTGTGCAATTGAAACATTCCAACACAAATTGCGCCAAACACAAACTCAATCCACAAAAACCGGATCAAATACTTACTATTCACCCTTCATCATCCAGATTTTACTTTTACCAGTCAAAGGGTTATTCCCAATTGACTTAACCAAAACATAATTAACCCTCACACGGATCATTCCCACGCCCAAATACATACTCCCACTCACACAAAGGACCCCACCATTCAAACCCGTCCACCAATCATGTGACTACTTGCTCTCCAAGGAATGCCACGTGGCCAAATCAATGACTCACACTCATTACTTGGCCCCAAAGCATAAATGAACACTCATGATCATTTTGGACAGCTCAACAACAACAAACGTCTAGAAGGATTCAAGGGAATTTTAGGGACTTCTTAGTTAGGGTTTTAATTGTAATCTCAGCCCTTGTAGCCTATATAAGGACTCCTCAACATGTGAGAGAGCCTTGTTCTAGTTTTATTCTTTAAACATTGTAATCCTTTTTTAAATTTATAAAAGTTTGGTATTTTTAAGAAAATTGTAATTCCTTTTTATGTTTTTAAAAGTTTGTATTGTTTAAGAGTGATTCTGAGTTCCGTTTGATGTTATGAAGGTGCTTTGATCTTTTGGTTCAAGCACGTTTATGTTTGGTAAGGTTTTCAAGTTTGAAATAAGCTTGAAATCAGTAATCTGTTTTACTATTTTACTTGTACTAACCCTTAACCATAAGCCCTAAGCTCTTACAAGCTTGTTGACACCAAGCTTGTGAAGGGATTTGAGCCTCTAGTTAGGCTGTTTGTTGCCTTGTGTTGAAGATCATACATATCAAGGTCTGGTTATACTTTGAACCATCAGCAGACCTTGATCCTTCTTGTTTCAAGGACCTTGGTTACTCTCTAGCTGTTGAGAGTGGTCCAAGGAGCATAGCTGATCTCCTTAGGAAGTTGTGGGGGATAGGTATAAGCTCTATTTCAGTTTCCTCTAAAAAATATCATGTTCATGTCTGTTATGAGGTTTGCCATGTGATTTGGTGTTCTTGTGTTTGTGCTTTATGTTTTATTAGTTGTATATGTTAGTTGTCATCTAGGTAAGATATTTGAATCATAAAATCAGTAGGTTGTGTGTTGGAATCAAAAGTTTGTTTGAAAAGGGGCTAAAACAAGGTTGTTTGGTTTTTGGGATCATAAGGCATTGTGGCCTTGTGCCCTTGGTTCTTAAGGTTTGGATAGTCTAAACAAGTCATTTTTCACTGGTTTTGGTCCTTGGTTAAGTCTCAAGAGGTTTGGAAAAGGATTTCAAAGTTTTGAAAAAAATCTGAAAATATTGGTTTGAAATTGGTCAAACACATCAGATCCAATAAAATCTTTGTTTGTTGGATCTAGGGTCTGAATTTTGGTTTGGGAAGAGATTAGGTGATAAGCTATCTGTGCAATATCTGTTTGTTGATTTTGGTGGCTTATTGTGAGTGCTAGAGCTTATCAAAGTTGGCTGAAGTGGTCATTTGCATTAGCAAAGTGACCACCTCATTTTAGGCTTGCATTTGCTATTCTAGTGTATGCCTTGTTGTTTAACTTCTTGAATCTTGTTATTGTGCTACTTGTAAGTGCTTCTTGCTATTTGGTTTGCTTATTTGCTGGCTTATAAGCCAAATGGCTTATTGGCTTGAATTTGCCAAAATCTGTCAAGTTTTGGTTAACTGACCACTTGATTCACAAGGGCTCAACCTTTAGTTCTTCATAAAAGTTACTTAAAACAAGATTATAATCAATCCCTTATCATTTGGTAACATTTGGTGGACTTTGACTTTTGGTTAAATAAGCATAATTTGGCTTATTTTTCAGAACTGCTTATTGGTACATGCAACAACTTGGTTTTTGTGATAGGTGTCATTTTTCTCAGCTTAATATCATATTTGAGAAGTTACAAGTCTTTTGGTTAAGCTTTTGCTAGGAAGCTAGCTTATTTTGCTTTTTCAGCCAGCTTATTGGCTTCCACAGCTTATTCTACTTGGCTTTTTGTGATTTTTCTTATTGATTATTCTTAGTTAAGCTATTTGTGAGCTTTTGCAAAAAGAATTAGCTTTTGAAACCCTCTAGAACTCAAACCCGACTATTATGTCGTTTAGTGAAAAAGTTCTTTTCAAAGTTCTGGCTTATTACTTGAGCTTTTTCAAAATTTCTTTTTGTAGATTGGTTTAGAATCTCAATAAGATATTGTGTGTTCAATTAGAGCTTATGGCTTATTAAGTTATGATAAGCACACTTTCAGCTTTTGGGCCTTTATACTTTTGTGCTTAAAATCAAATTTTGAGTCAGACTGGTGATTTTCAGCTTATTTGGTTGAGTATGATCTTATTGGGCCAAAAAGCCCATTTAAGTGCACTGTTTTTAATTTTAGCCCATTAGGGGGCCCATTAGGGGTATTTTGGTAATTTCAATTTCATTTTCTGTTTATTTAGGTTTAAATAAACTAGTTTGCAAGTTTTTAGTTTTTTTATAATTTTTGGATTTTTAATAATATTTTAATATTATTTTATTATTAAATTTCATTTTTCACATTTTTGCAACTTTTATATTTTTCTTAGGTCAAGTACATTAAAATAGAATTTTTAAAACTCTTAGATTAATTTTAGCATCATTTTCTTAATTTTTAGAATTATTTTAATATTTTAATAGTTTTTAATCATTTAAAAATAGTTTTCCTTAGTTTAAAATTTTTATAAAAATAGTGTTTAGTCTTTTTAAGTCATTTTTGAGGTTTACAAAGTGAAAAATCTTTATTTGGACTTTTTAATAATCAATTGAATTTTTAGGGCTTTAATTAGCATTTAAAAATTAATATTTAATTAATTAAAAGGTTTGAAAAAGTTTTGATCATTTGTAAACTCTTAGTTTATTTAATTTGATTTTTGAGGATTTTTTGGGAATTTTTAGAATAAATTTTTATTTTGGCACTTTTTACGGTTTTTAATTTAGTCGTCGTAATAATAATTTTCACGTATCCGTTATTCTATTTTCTCATCCATTCTTTCTCATATTAATCTCAAATCATTACGAGTTTTTCACACACATATACCTCTTTGGAAAACGAACCTTCACCTTTAAGGGTCATTAGTACACGGTTTTTCGAAACCGTCGTATTTAATACTTATCACTCATATACGCTCTTTTTCCTAAACAAGAGACGTATTTTTCCTACAATCATTTTGGCGCCGCTGCCGGGGAGGTGTGTCGTGCTTAATTTGTCATTAATTTTTCAATATTAGCCATAAATAGTATTTGTATTAGTAGAACTCTACTAATACGTATTATCGGTTTTTTTGTTGTTCTTGTGAAATTATTATTATTATATTGTATAAGTATCACAACAAAATCAAAATATCTCCAAAAGTGTGCAAACACAACCTTAATTGGGTTTGATCTCCTAATTATTGTATTCGAATCTCAAACAAAAAGAAAAAGGTAAAAATATATAAATACTTTCGTGAAGCTCGATTTTAAAAAATACAAACTATAAGGTGGGTATAAGGCGGGTATTATAAAATACACCCTAAAGAAAAAGGCTCTTAAGTGCTTCGCGCCGCCTCGTTTCTCCGTTTGCTTGTGAGTATTTTGAGATTGAAAGCTAATCGAGGGTTTTGCCGCCCAAAGTATTATTACGTATCATATATATTTGCTTATTTCTTTGTGATTAAACCCTCTTGAACAATTTGGGTTTCACCAAGTTCTAAAGTCATCCGAAGGTGTTCACTCCACGTGATCGTTTTCATTCTTTTGATGCTTCTTTAATCAAGAGTTTGATTCGAGGAGAGATTTGGTAGATTGTTGTCTACGAATACACACAAAATCCAAAATAAAATAAATTAAAAACAATAAAAAAACACAAAAAAATTGAAAATTCACAAAACACTCAAAAAGAATCTTCTTTGCTCACCTCCCATTCTTCGTCAAGTTTATGCTAACTCGTAATCAAGCAAAACGAGATCGTAAACGTCGTCAAAGTCAAGGAAATCAAAGTCCTTTGATTGAAGAACAAACTCCAATTATCGAACCCGTTGTAGAACCAATAGTCGCCATGGCTAATCATACTATGATGGAGTTGCTTCAAGCACCCACCGAGGGTTTTGGAGAAGCTATTGTGATTCCTTCCATCCTTGCGGAGAATTTCGAGATTAAGACGGGTTTAATGTCGATGTTGCAAGCAAATAAGTTTAGAGGTCATGAGAAAGACAACCCGCATTACCACATAAGGATTTTTAATCGTCTTATCGCAACAAGCAAGTTTAAGGATGTTCCACATGACGCCATTAAGATGATGTTGTTTCCATACTCATTGGATGGACCCGCTAAAATTTGGCTCGAGAAAGAATCGCCAAATTCAATTTTGACATGGGGTGATGTCGTCTCTAAATTTGTGAACCAATTTTTACCACCATCTAAAACAACACATTTGAAAAATGAGATTTCAAGGTTTACAGACGTAATAATGAAAGTTTTTCAATGGCATGGGAACGATTTAAGGAAATGTTACATGCATGTCCACACCATGATTTTTCGGAATTGCATCAAATAGATACTTTTTACAATGGGCTTAATGATCATGAACGAGATTATTTGAATGCCGCCGCGGGTGGTAATTTTTATGCAAAACGACCGATGAGGCTTTAAAGATTATCGAGAATAGATCTAAGGTTTATAACCTCGTAACACACCGAGTGTTGCTAATAACTAGATTTTACTAGGTTGAAAAGTTCGTTTCTCGGAATCTCTTCGAATTGATTACTGGTTAAGTGCGAGAGATTAGTTGTTCTTGGTGGAATAAAAAGGGAATGGTCGTTGTCTACACTAATTAAAAATAAAGACTTGAAACAAATAAAAATAAAGTAAAGACGGTAAAAATAAACACTGAAAGATAAAAACTTGACGAAAAGTAAATGACGAGAAATTAAAAGCAATAAAGGTAAATGACACAGACTTAAACTTAAACTAAAAGGGAAGGCAAGTAAAAATACAAATAAAGAAAAAGGCGGGAAAAGTAAAGCTTAAAAATTAAAATCATAAAACTACAAAAAAACTGAAAACACTTCATTCGGAATAAAGCCTTCATTCGGAATAAATCAATTCATCCGGAATAAAATCCTCATCCGGAATAAAAGGGCTTCATCTGGAATAAACATGTTCATCCGGAATAATTGCTTATCCGGAATAAACAGCTCATCCGGAATAATTTCCTCTCATTCGGAATATTGGGCTTCATCCGGAATAATTGACTTTATCCGGAATAAATGCTCGTTCGGAATAATGTGTTGATCCGGAATAAAATATATTCCGAATGAAAGACTTGATCTGGAATAATAGAATATTCCGAATGAAAGGTTGATCCGGAATATTATTCTGAATGAAAACCTTTTATCCGGAATGTTTATTATTCCGAACGAAGCTCTTGATCTGGAATATATGTAACTAAGCTTTGATTCGGAATATTAACAACTCATCCGGAATATTAATTATTCCGGATGAACAAGCTTATTCAGAATAATCTGGGGAACTAAAAACAGTAACGAAGAACAGGGGATGAAATAGAACACGAATTTAACCAAAACTAATCAAGATTAACCAAAAGATTAAACCAAAACAACCACAAATGATCTACTAACAATAATCAATCAAAACAAATCATCAAAACTAACAAATAAAGCCAAATCAATCAAAACCCACTTGATTGAAAACCATAAGAACATCAAGAACACAACCACAAAGATTAAACATAAACAAGAAAGGTAGATAAGAGATTAACAAGAAAAGTAAAGATTCAATAAAATTAAAAGTAACTTACTTGGAATTAAAAGGTGCAATACATGAAAATTAAAGTGCAAGAATTTAAATGTGCAAGGTAAATGAAAATGGTGGAAGTGGTGGTTTGTCAAGCCACCCAACCACCTCAAAATGAAGGAAGATCTAAACTATATATAAGGAGATTAGGGAGGAGCTTAGGAAGCTTCCTCCCCTCTTTCTTCTTTCTCTAATTGCATCATTAGTCCTTAATCTTCTTTAATCTTTTGACTTTAATGACTTTGTCTCGGGATTTCTTCAAACTCATCTTGTAATGTTCAATAATTTAGACTTGAGTTCTTCGGCTTTTAGTAAACTTCCATCTTTTGACTTTTTCTTCGATAAATCTTCAGAATTGGTCTTGGACTTCCGTTCTTTTTGCACTCTTGATTTCTTGACTTCGTCTTTCGTCTTTTTCTTCGATAAAAGCCCGTGAATGCCCGTGTTTTCTCCACTTTTCACCTTTTCGTCCTAAATCACAACAAAAACACAAACCACGCCTAATTCCGACATAAATGACAAAAAATACACGTTTTGGCTCGGTTATTATTGTAACTAAGTGGTAAAAAGGATGGGTGTTTACACACCTATCAAATCTCCTACACTTGACCATTGCAATGTCCTCATGCAATGCATTAGGACATTATGTGTATTTGATAGGTGTGTAAACACCCATCCTTTTTACCACTTAATTACAATAATAACCGAGCCAAAACGTGTATTTTGTGTCATTTATGTCGGAATTATGCGTGGTTTGTGTTTTTGTTGTGATTTAGGACGAAAAGGTGAAAAATGGAGAAAACACGGGCATTCACGTGCTTTTATCGAAGAAAAAGACGAAAGACGAAGTCAAGAAATCAAGAGTGCAAAAAGAACGGAAGTCCAAGACCAATTCTGAAGATTTATCGAAGAAAAAGTCAAAAGACGGAAGTTTACTAAAAGCCGAAGAACTCAAGTCTAAATTATTGAAGATTACAAGACGAGTCTGAAGAAATCCCGAGACAAAGTCATTAAAGTCAACAGATTAAAGAAGATTAAGGACTAATGATGCAATTAGAGAAAGAAGAAAGAGGGGAGGAAGCTTCCTAAGCTCCTCCCTAATCTCCCCATATATAGTTTAGATCTTCCTTCATTTTGAGGTGGTTGGGTGGCTTGACAAACCACCACTTCCACCATTTTCATTTACCTTGCACATTTAAATTCTTGCACTTCAATTTTCATGTATTGCACCTTTTAATTCCAAGTAAGTTACTTTTAATTTTATAGAATCTTTACTTTAAAAAAAAAAAAATAAAAAATCATTTTAATGTAGATTTTGCTAGGTTGAAAATTCGTTTCTCGGAATCTTCTCGAATTGATTTCCGGTTAAGTGCAAGAGATTAGTTGTTCTTGGTGGAATAAAAAAGGGAATGGTCGTTGTCTAAAACTAATGAAAAATAAAGACTTGAAACAAATAAAAATAAAGTAAAGACGGTAAAAAGAAACAATGAAAGATTAAAACTTGACGAAAAGTAAATTACGAGAAATTAAAAGCGATAAAGGTAAATAACTCAAACTAAAACTTAAACTAAAACGAAAGGCAAGTAAAAGTGCAAATAAAGAAAAAGGCGAGAAAAATAAATCTTAAAACTAAAAACTGGAAAACATTCATTCGGAATAAACCAGTTCATCCGGAATATGTCAATTATCCGGAATAAACTATTTGATTCGGAATAAAGTTTTGATCCTGAATAAAAAATGAAAAATGGTTGATTCGGAATAAAGAGAGATAAGAAGTTGATCCGGAATAAGGAGCTTGATCCGGAATATTATTCTGGATGAAAGGCTTGATCCGGAATAACCAATATTCCGGATGAAAGACTTGATCCGGAATAATCAATTATTCCGAATGAAGTGGTTGATCCGGAATATTAAATATTCCGCATGAAAGACCTGATCCGGAATAAACAATATTCCGGATGAAAGACTTGATCCAGAATAATCAATTATTCCGAATGAAGTGGTTGATCCGGAATATTAAATATTCCGCATGAAAGGCCTGATCCGGAATAAACAAGAGAACGATTGATTCGGAATAAAAGGCTTTGATCCAGAATCTGGGCAGCATGAACATAACGAAGAACAGGGAATGAAGAACAAGGACGAATTTAACCAAAACTAATCAAGATTAACCAAAAGATTAAACCAAATCAACCACAAATGATCTACTAACAATAATCAATCAATCCAAATCAATAAAACTAACAATCATAACCAAAATAATCAAAACCCACTTAATTGAAAACCATAAAAATAGAAGAACATAAACATGAATCATAGAGAAAGATTAAGCAAGAAAGGAAGATGAGAGATTAACAATGAAAGTAAAGATTAACAACAATTCAAAGTAAACTTACTTGGAATTAAAAGGAATTAAATGTGCATAACAAGTAATTAAAATGCAAGAAATTAAATGTGCAAGGTAAATGAAAATGGTGGAAGTGGTGGTTTGTCAAGCCACCCAACAACCTCAAAATTACACAAATGATCTAAATATATAGGGGAGGAGGAGGATTAGTGGAAGGAAGCTTCCTCCCCTCTTTCTTCTTTCCTTAATTGCACACTTAAGTCCTTGTCTTCTTAATCTTTTGTTAATCTTGGACTTAAATGGCTTTGTCTCGGGATTTCTTTGAACTCGTCTTGTAATTCTTCAATAAATTAGAATTGAGTTCTTCGGCTTTTAGTAACTTCCGTCTTTTGACTTTTTCTTCGATAAATATTCAGAATTGGTCTTGGACTTCCGTTCTTTTTCCACTCTTGATTTCTTGACTTTGTCTTTTGTCTTTTTCTTCGATAAAAGCCCGTGAAATCCCGTGTTTTCTCCACTTTTCACCTTTTCGTCCTAAATCAGAACAAAAACATAAACCACGCATAATTCCGACATAAATGACATAAAATACACGTTTTGGCTTGGTTATTATTGTAATTAAGTGGTAAAAAGGATGGGTGTTTACACACCTATCAAATCCCCTACACTTGACCATTGCAATGTCCTCATGCAATGCATTAGTTACAAAGCACGATTACATTTTTCATCATAATCAATCCACGTTGGCCTTTATTAAAGAGATAGAAAATAACAAAACAAGTAAAGAAATAAAAAAACACCTTAGGGTTTTGGAAATGTTATGAATGATCATCATCCTCAAGTTTTCACTTTCTCCAAACCAAGCTTAAAAACGAGATCATTGTTATTATAAGTTAGCAAACTAACACGAACTCATGTGGGCCAATTATTCACTTAGACTCCCTTATTCCTAGGTGTATCTCTTATATTTTATTATTGCCTTGAATGATCACGAGGATGCATTTTTGACTTATTTCGATAATTATTTAGGCCGAAAAGAAAGTGAACGATTTAATCAATAGTTAGCTAAAGGAAAAAATCTTTTAAAGGTGCTTCTCGGGACCTCATAAAGTTCATATCTTGGCATAACTCGCTTCGCGATTTGAGACCTTTCTCGGACCGATATTTGGCAGCGACGTTATACTTCAAATCTTGAGAGACGTTCATGAAATAATGGTCTTCTCTTCATAATAGGAATTTCTTCACTTGAAGTTTTGAGAGATTATTCATAAATGGACCACGACTTCTTCATTTTTCTCCAATCTTTAGTTTGGACTTTGATATACAACGATCCGCCTCCTTTTAGGACTTGGATCTATTTATCCTCATACCTTGTTAGGGCCTTTTCGGATAGACTTCTCCATGACTTTTGGGGAGTATTTGCTTTTCGTCGTGTGTCTCGATCCTTCATAATGATTTTTGATAAATGATTCTTCACATCACTTTTGGATCTTTAGAAACAAAATATAGCCCTCATGCCTTGTTAGGACCTTTACGGACTCGCCAATCTTCGCATCCCGCTTCAATAAGTTATGCCTTGGCTATGAACTCTAATCCATACCGAGCAACTTTTAAACGATCTTGGGCTAGAAGCTAAGTAACTTTTCAAATTGTACAACCTTATTTATTGCAGATAAATTTATTAGCAAGCGATGGGAGAATAGGCTTATAATTAACTCACATAAATTCACGAAAGAACACCGAACTTATAGTTGGCTCTATAATCTCTCGTTCTCCACAATTTAAAATCTCAAGGAATGAGACTCGTGGATGCTTAGACTATTAAATCAAAGTTTTGGGTTTTCGAGTCATCTATAGGATCTCGCAAACTCTTAGACTTTTTCAAGTTTTAGAAATCGCATTTTAAAGTTCCCTTGATAAACGACTCTCTAGGATCAATTATAGGAACTTGCGAAAAGTTCTTGTTCTTAACCCGTGAGAGTTAAGACTTTCGCGTTTTATAGCTCCCTATATAAAAGCCTAGCAAAACTTGACTTAAACACGTTAAGGATACTAGCTAGACTAAACTTAGATAAGTAAACTCGGGTTGAGTCAAAATATTCACGACGTTTGAAAATTAAAACCACTTTATTAAAGATTTATTCTAGCAAAGAAAGAAAATAACTATACCAAGGTAAAAACCACCATACAACTAGGCCAAAATAGATTAAAAATTTTGAAAAATGTCGAAAAATCGATTTTCCGGTTATAATGAGGACAAATACATGGAAAAGACCACTTAACTTTGATAGAAGTCCCCCTACACTTAATATAAACATTGTCCTCAATGTTTAAGCATGTGGGAGTAAACTCCTTTACACTTAGGACATTGTGCACGTTGTTTAAATCTCGCTAAGGAAGAGACAACTAAAGAGATTCCTATTTTAATATTGGGAAATATAAAATAGTGAATCGAAAAGAGTTTAGGATAGAACCGGGAAGAAGGGAACACGGAATCACGGTTAGCCAAAAGTCATCAAGAGTGTGTCTTTGAAGCTCTAATCCCTGCACATGATAGAAAGAAAGCAAGAAACACCAACGGGGCTCCCTCTACACTTATGGTAAAGATAGATAGATAATTGGGTTGCCTCCCAAAAAGCGCTTGTTTTTGTTAACCGAGTCACGAGCCTGACTCGTCCCTGAATTAAATGGTCCATGGGGAAGCCTCGAATGTAATACCGGGATCAAAGACCTTGTCCTCGTTCCCGGTTGACATCAACAAAGGAGAGGCGGGGGGATAAGTCTTAAATGGGAGAAAGGTTCTTTCAACATACGAAAAGTATGTGAAATCAAGGTCCACGGGAGGTGGGGTGGGTAAAGTAAGCACATTGTCATCCCCCAAAGACAATGGATGCTGAGAAAGCGACAAAGCCGTAAGGTTATCAATGATAGCATAATCAATGTCACCTCCCGGGTCAAAGCACTCATCCTCCGTAATAGTGGCTAAAGGGGAGGATGAAGGGTGCTCGGGAGGGGGACTTGGGTCAATACCTTCCTGTAGCAAATTATCAAGAATAATATCCCCCTCCGTATCATTATCATCAATACCTGGAGGGATGGAGTGAATATCGATTTCTTCCAGCAATGGGTCATTATCTTCAACGGGAGGAATAGATGGAGGCAAAGACTCAGAGAGAGGAGGAGAAGTCAACTCTTCGATTTGAGCAATAAGAAGATGCACTTTCTGTAATCTATCACGGAGAATCACGTCTTCTACCTCATCTTCAAGAGCAAGTTCATCGGTGAACTTCTCGTAAGCCAGAGAGAATAAATCGTCATCGCCCGCATCTCCCGGTGGAGATTGAGAAATTTCAAAATTGAAATTCTCATAGCGTGGAGAAAAATCGTCATCATTTGGATCGACCGCTTGCGTGAAAGCAACGTCGTCCTGAAGCTCTGTAGCAGGTAAGTCACAAACCTCATCATCCAATAATTTGTCGAGACCAACATCACTAAGCTCATTCAACGAATCAAGATCCTTAGATGCAGTAGGAACATCGAGAGTAGGAGCAGCAACTTCAGAAGATGGGTTGAAAGTTCATACAACATCGTCGTCATCATCATCATAATAGTATTGACGCACAGGAGGAGGGGTATAATCACTAAGATTAGATACTTGCTCTTGTTGCTGTCGCTTTTCCTCGTCCCATGCTTCTTTAAACTGAATAGCGGCTTCTTGAAGTTTCAAAATAATGGCGTGCCTTTCTTCATTCAGAGTAGTGAGTTGTTGAATTCACTGAGAGGATTGATGATTGAGGTTGGGGTGTGGGGGCTTATAGTTATGAAAACCAGAATTATAGCACGGATGTGGTTCAAAGTAAGTCATCGGTTGAGAAGAATTATAAGACGGATTTGGTTCATAATAATCCATCGGTGAAGAAAATTGAGGACACGGATCTGGCTCATAATAATTCATTGGCTGACAATAAGAAGTATCGTGAGGGCCCCCACAATTTTGGCAACATGGGTATGGAGAAAAAACCTGTGCTTCTTGTAGATAGCTATTACCATTGTCATAATTGTAACCCGGTTCTTGCCCGTGACCATACGGGTATCGAACCGGGCACGAAACATACCAATGAGAATCGCTTCCACAATAGATGCACGGGAGAACAGGAGGTGGATTCAAAAAGGACGAATTAGTCGAGTTGCACAAGGGACAAAATCCGAATTGTGTGTTGTCGATATCGTTTCCGCACCGCTCACATGTACACCTTCGACATGAGTCGTTCCCGTATAATCTTCTCCCACACCCGACGCAATGGACATAAGAATCCAAAAAGAAAAATAGATAAGCAAGAAGAATATTTTTGTTGCAAAACTTTGAAAAAGAAATGCTTTTTATGATTTTTCAAATGTTTTTGGATTTTTGAAAAGTTTTGACACGAAAAATAACGTTCACGAGTGAACGGATCCCAAAAGCCAACGCGTCTCTCACAAAAAATCGTTAATCCTCACGAAAAGAGCCGGCAGCGGCGCCATTTTAATGTAAAGATTTTACTATTTGATAATTCGTTTCTCGGAATCTTCTCGAATTGATTTCCGGTTAAGTGCAAGAGATTAGTTGTTCTTGGTGGAAAAAAAGGGAATGATCGTTGTCTAAAACTAATGAAAAATAAAGACTTGAAACAAATAAAAATAAAGTAAAGATGGTAAAAAGAAACAATGAAAGATTAAAACTTGACGAAAAGTAAATTACGAGAAATTAAAAGCGATAAAGGTAAATAACTCAAACTAAAACTTAAACTAAAAGGAAAGGCAAGTAAAAGTGAAAATAAAGAAAAAGAAGAAAAAAAATAAAGCTTAAAACTAAAAACTGGAAAACATTCATTCGGAATAAACCAGTTCATCCGGAATATGTCACTTATCCGGAATAAACTATTTGATTCGGAATAAAGTTTTGATCCGGAATAAAAAAGGAAAAATGGTTGATTCGGAATAAAAAGAGAAAAGAAGTTGATCCGGAATAAGGAGCTTGATCCGGAATATTATTCCGGATGAAAGGCTTGATCCGGAATAACCAATATTCCGGATGAAAGACTTGATCCGAAATAATCAATTATTCCGAATGAATTGGTTGATCCGGAATATTAAATATTCCGCATGAAAGACCTGATCCGGAATAAACAATATTCCGGATGAAAGACTTGATCCGGAATAATCAATTATTCCGAATGAAGTGGTTGATCCGGAATATTAAATATTCCGCATGAAAGACCTGATCCGGAATAAACGAGAGAACGATTGATTCGGAATAAAAGGCTTTGATCCGGAATTTGGGCAGCATGAACAGAACGAAGAACAGGGAATGAAGAACAAGGACAAATTTAACCAAAACTAATCAAGATTAACAAAAAGATTAAACCAAATCAACCACAAATGATCTACTAACAATAACCAATCAATCCAAATCAATAAAACTAACAATCATAACCAAAATAATCAAAACCCACTTAATTGAAAACCATAAAAATAGAAGAACATAAACATGAATCATAGAGAAAGATTAAGCAAGAAAGGAAGATGAGAGATTAACAATGAAAGTAAAGATTAACAACAATTAAAAGTAAACTTACTTGGAATTAAAAGGAATTAAATGTGCATAACAAGTAATTAAAATGCAAGAAATTAAATGTGCAAGGTAAATGAAAGTGGTGGAAGTGGTGGGTTTTCAAGCCACCCAACAACCTCAAAATTACACAAATGATCTAAATATAAAGGGGAGGAGGAGGATTAGTGGAAGGAAGCTTCCTCCCCTCTTTCTTCTTTCCTTAATTGCACACTTAAGTCCATGTCTTCTTAATCTTTTGTTAATCTTGGACTTAAATGACTTTGTCTCGGGATTTCTTTGAACTCGTCTTGTAATTCTTCAATAAATTAGACTTGAGTTCTTCGGCTTTTAGTAAACTTTCGTCTTTTGACTTTTTCTTCGATAAATCTTCATAATTGGTCTTGGAATTCCGTTCTTTTTCCACTCTTGATTTCTTGACTTCGTCTTTTGTCTTTTTCTTCGATAAAAGCCCGTGAAATCCCGTGTTTTTTCCACTTTTCACCTTTTCGTCCTAAATCACAACAAAAACACAAACCACACATGATTCTGACATAAATGACATAAAATACACGTTTTGGCTCGGTTATTATTGTAATTAAGTGGTAAAAAGGATGGGTGTTTACACACCTATCAGTTGCCAATATGGGTTCGTCATCATCGTCATCGTCTCGTAACATTAATGCCTTACATGATGAAGCAAATGAGGAAAATCGTTTTTTTGATAGGTTTTCAACGCTTATGACAGATTGGAAAGCACAAGATGCTTTGAATTCCGCATAGGTTAAAGCGGTTGAAAAGAGTTGTTTATCTTGTGGTGGAGCTCATGATCTTTCCGAGTGAATTACCGCCGGTGGTAACACTTCGAGTGCTTATGTAGCAACGGGAACTTACAACCAAAACAGCCAAGGTTCCCGCCCAAATCAAGCTCCATCAAATCAAAATGCTAACAACTATCAAAACAATAATAAAAATTGTGGTTATCAAGGCAATTCACGTAATTACAACAAAGGGAATTATCAAAGTGGGAATGGACAAGTTTTAAATCAAAACCAAAACCGTGATTTTCAAAACAATACACAAGGTTTTCAAAATGCTCACACTAAAAATCTTAATGGAGAATTTTTGGATTATGCAAAAGCAAACGATGCTAAGTTTGATAATATGCAACGTGAGATGATTAGCTTAAGATCCGAATTGAAAAACGAGCTTAAAAACGAACTTGCTAATGAACTTAAGACTCATTCTAATAAAATGGAAGGAAACGTTCAACTTCTTCAACAAAATCAACAAAAGATGGAACAAGGACAACATGAGATTAAGCAAGAATTGTTAAAAGCGGATGCTAGGCAATCAAAATTTGAAGACCGAATGGCAAAAATGTTTGAAGCATACATGTGTAAACCCTCTTCCTCGGGTGGTCTTCCTAGTGATACGATTGCAAACCCGAAGGGAGAAATGAAGGTTATTACTACACGTAGTGGTAAAACTTTCAAGGAATCAATCTCTCGTCCAAGTACTTCTACGGAGAAGGAAATCGAGAAAGAGCCCGAGGTGGTGGTTGAAAAGGAGCATATCAAAAGTACACGAAGTACCGCTCATACCACACCTACGGTTGAACCAATACCAATCATGGAACCCTAGATTCCAAGGACGTTGCCTAATGTCCAACCCACACCACCCTTACCTTACCCTTCGAGACGAAACAAAGAGAAATTGCAAGAACGTAACAAACAACAAATCGAGCTTTTTATAAAAATGTTTCAACAAGTTCATTTTGATGTAAGTTTAGCCAACACGTTGTTATACATGCCTCGTTTCGCTTCCACTTTTAAAAGTATGATGAAGGATAAGGAAAAGCTTTCAAAGCTTGCTAATTGTTCTTCGGTTTATCTTAACCGCATATCAGAAAAAGTTGGTGACCCCGGGAAGTTTCTCATTCCTTGTGATATACAAGATATGAGAGAATGCCTCGCCTTGGCCGATCTTGGTGCGAGCATTAATTTGATGCCATTTTCTATTTGACAATCGCTTTCGCTTCCGACTCTTACTCCTTCAGACATGTCTATCGAGATGGCCGATCATTCTACGATTTTAGCATGTGGAGTAGCCGAGGATGTTTTCGTGAAAGTGGGGAAGTTCTACTATCCCGTTTATTTTATTGTAGTTGACATCCCCGTGGATCCTCAAGTTCCTCTAATTTTAGGTCGTCCATTTTTAGACACCTCGAGATCGCCTATCGACGTTCATGCAAGAACTATTACTTTGAGGTTCAACGAAGAGGAACTTGTTATAAACGCTATTCAAAACTTAACACCTTCTCATGTTTATGAAATAGCTACCATAAATCACATCGACTTAGTTGATGTGGTTTGCGATGAGTTTTCACAAGAAGTGTTAGGTTTTTCTGATAGCTCGTCAAGTGGCAATCCCACTATTTTGGATCCGATTCTTGCTAATTCTACACCAAATCTCACTCAATTCCAAGGAGGCAATTTTACTTCAAATGAAATCGCAATGAAGATGAGGTGATTATTGGTAATGATACTTCTATTCCACCATTTCTTCTGCCGATGGAAGTTATGAGTGTTGAGCAAAAATCTTCAATCGAGTAACCGCCTATCCTTGAATTGAAAGATCTTCCATCTCACCTTAAATACGCATTCTTGGAAGGTGATGACAAGTTGCCGGTTATCATTGCAAAAGGTCTTGCTAATGATGAAAAAACCGCACTTTTGAAAGTTCTTAAAGCTCATAAGGGGCTATTGCGTGGAAAATTTCTGACATTAAGGGTATTGACCCAAAGTTTTGTCATAATATTTTAATTGAGGAGGACTACAAACCCGCAATTCAAAGTCAAAGAAGGGTAAAATCCAAAATTCCCGATGTCATGAAAAAGGAAGTTTTAAAGCTTCTTGACGCGGGAATGATTTATCCTATCTCCGATAGCCCATGGGTGAGCCCAATCTATTGTGTCCCTAAAAAGGGAGGAATGACCGTTGTACCCAATGAAAACAACGAGTTAATTCCCACTCGTGTTGTGACCGGTTGAGGGTGTGTATTGACTACCGAAAGTTAAATGACGCCACTCGTAAAGATCACTATCCTTTGCCCTTCATGGATCAAATGTTGGAACGACTCGCGGGAAATGAATTCAATTGCTTTTTAGATAGTTTTTCCGGTTACTTTCAAATCCTTATCGGCCCTCGTGATCAAGAGAAAACTACGTTTATGTGTCCTTATGGAACATTTGATTATCGTAGAATGCCTTTCGGACTTTGTAATGCACCGGGTACGTTTCAACGGTGTATGATGGCTACTTTCATGATATGATCGAGAAGTCGATGGAAGCGTTTATGGATGACTTTTCGGTGTTTGGCAATTCGTTCACGTTGTGTTTATCTAATCTCGAGCAAATGTTAAAACGTTATGAAGAAACCAACCTTGTGCTTAATTGGGAAAAATGTCATTTTATGTGTAAACAAGGAATCGTCTTAGGACATAAGGTCTCGAAAGCGGGGATTGAGGTCGATAAAGCTAAGGTAGACGTCATAGCCAAGTTACCTCATCCCAAAACCGTCAAGGGAGTTAGGAGTTTCCTAGGCCACGCGGGCTTTTATCGTCGATTCATCAAAGACTTTTCGAAAATCTCTCGACCTATGACACACCTTCTCGAGAAGGATGCTCCTTTTAACTTTAATGAGGATTGTGTTAGAGCTTTTGAAACTCTTAAAAGGAAACTTACCAAAGCTCCCATTCTTGTTGCTCCTAATTGGGAATTACCCTATGAAATCATGTGCGATGCGAGTGATTATGCTATAGGGGCCGTCTTAGGGCAACGTTATGAAAAGCATTTTCGTCCTATCCATTATGCTAGTAAGATGTTGACTGAGGCTCAATTAAATCACACCATAACGGAAAAGGAATTCCTTGCCGTGGTTTATTCTTTTGAGAAATTCTGACCTTATCTCGTCTTAACTAAAAGCATCGTGTATACCGACCATTCGGCTATCAAGTATCTCTTAGCTAAGCAAGATGCTAAGCCGTGCTTGACAAAAAAGGAGCCGAGAATCTAGCGGTCGATCTTCTCTCTCGTCTAAAAGATCCTCACAAAGATGTTTTCGAGAACAAGGAAATCACCAAAACATTTCCTCTCGAGACTCTCGGTGTAGTGAATTCTAAAGACACCACCCCATGGTTTGCCGACATTGCAAATTACCATGCGGGCAACTTCATAATCAAGGGTATGACAACACAACAAAAGAGAAAAAAATTTCGTGACGTCAAGTTCTATTTTTGGGAAGACCCTTATCTCTTTTGGGTTTGTGCGGATCAACTCGTTCGACGTTGTGTCTTTGGTACCGAAGCTTATAACATCCTTAGAGCTTGTCACGAGGGACCCACGGGTGGTCACCATGGTGCTAATTTCACGGCTAAGAAAGTGAAGTCGTGTGATTCGTTCCAACGTCAAGGAAAATCTTCTCAACGTGATGAAATGCCGCAAAACATAATTCAAGTGTGTGAGATTTTCGAAATTTGGGGCATAGACTTTATGGGGCCGTTCCCATCTTCTCATGGTAACAAGTATATCCTTGTCGCCGTCGACTACCTTTCTAAGTGGGTGGAAGCTAAGGCTTTACCTACTAATGATGCTCGTGTGGTAGTGAAGTTTTTGAAGCAACTATTTTCTCGGTTTAGAACCCCTCGTGCTATTATAATTGATCGTGGAACCCATTTTGTAATGACCAATTCGAGAAGGTCTTAAATAAATATGGAGTTACTCATCGTCTTTCTACGACTTATCACCCGCAAACGAGTGGGCAAGTCGAGGTTTCAAACTGAGCTTTAAAGAGGATCTTAGAGAGGTCGATTGGAGAAAACCGTGCTTCATGGTCCGACAAACTCGATGACGCTTTATGGGCCTTTAGGACCGCTTATAAGACACCTATCGGTTGTACTCCATATAAGTTGGTTTATGGAAAGAATTGTCATTTTCCCATTGAATTGGAGCATAATGCATATTGGGCCCTTAAGCATGCAAATTACGATTTTAAGACCGCGGGAGATCACCAGAAAATACAATTAAATGAATTGGATGAATTAAGACATAATGCTTATGCAAATTCATTGATTTTTAAAGAAAATACTAAAAAGTTTCATGATGCAAATATTAAAAACCGGGTTTTTAACGTTGGTGATCAAGTGTTACTTTTTAACTCTCGATTAAAGATATTTTCCAAGAAATTGAAATCTCGTTGGCCGGGTCATTTCACCAGAACACAAGTGTTTCCTTATGGGACCATCGAGCTAGCTCAAAATGATGGTCCTAATTTTAAGGTGAATGGACATAGGCTTAAGCACTACTTCGGTGGGGAAGTTCCTTCGTTGGACGACCTCGACCAAGTCACCTTCCCCAATGATAATTAGCATTGAAGGGATCGAGTCGAGCTCATGACTCGGTAATCAAAAACGAGGTGCCTCGTGGGGAAGATCCCATGCTTATCCATTGTATATATTATCGCTTTCTAATAGTTTAATGAGAGGGGATTTGTGCCCTTCCAACTCGTTGTCTCGTGGTTGTTTGTGAATGTGTTATCTAGATCATCATCATCACCACGATTGAAGACTCTCGTGTTCGTTTACATGAGCCTCGATCGTTTGCTTGAAGAGTTTTTCACGAATCCATGACATATCCTTTATTGTTCTAACAATTATCTTTTTGCATAATTCATAAACGGCTTTAGATATATTGTTGATCACCCTTTCCATGGTAGATCCTAAGCATTCGACTCTTCGTCTCTAGTATGGGGGTGCTCCACCTTTAGATTCAAAACATTGAGGACAATGTTTAATTTTAGCATGGGGGTGAATAGATACTTGCCTTGTTAGGCCCTTGCGTTTTCCAACTTTCAACGTTTCATTTTGTTTTGTTGCTAATAAGGCTAAAAATGGCCCAATTTTAATTTTTTTTCTTAGTTTTCATAAGTGTTTTTAAGACACGAATGTATATTTTCTTATGGGTAGAATAAGAGTTAAATTTTGACTTGATGGGCATTTGGAGCCCTTTACATTCCTTAACCCGCTCAAATCAAGTTTTGCTATACTTTTATATAGGGAACTTTAAAATTCGAAAGTCTTAGCTCATTCGGGTTAAGAACAAGAACTTTTCGCAAGTTCCAATAATTGATCCTAGAAAGTCACTTATTAAGGGAACTATAAATTGCATTCTCTAAACTTGAAAAAGTCCAAGAAAGTGCAAGATCCTATAGGTGACTTGAAACCCGAAACTTCGATTTGATATAGTCTTAATGAAAGCTAATCTAAATTTGGCTTAATTTTGACTTGCATGGCTAAGTATTCACGAGTCTCTTTAATTAGAGGTCTTTAAATAGTGAAGAACGAGAAATGATAGAGTTAGACAAGTGATCATGCTAAACGTAGAACATGAAAATGTTCTTTCAAAAACTCATATGTTTTTAATTGTGGTTTTTTCTCCCATAAGATCAATGCATTAGGAATAAAAATAATTGCAATAAGTAAGGTCGTACGATTTGAAAGGTTACTTAGCTTCTAGCACAATATCGTTTAAAAGTTGCTCGGGGTTGAATAGAGTTCATAGCCAAGGCATAACTTATTGAAGCGGGATGCGAAGATTGGTGAAGATCCAGAAAGGCCCTAACAAGGCATGAGGAGCTCTATTTTGTTGCTAAAGATCCAAGTTGATGTGAAGTATCATTATTCCTAAATCAATATGAAGGATCGAGTCATACGACGAAAAGCAATTACTCCCCTAAAGATCATGGAGAAAGTCTATCCAAAAAGACCCTAACAAGGTATGAGGATAAATATATCCAAGTCCGAAAAGGAGGCGGATCGTTGTATATCAAAATCCAAAGTAAAGATTGAAGAAAAATGAAGAAGTCGTGGTCCAAGTATGAAGAATCTCTCAAAAATGTCAAGTGAATAAATTCCAAAATATGAAGAGAAGACCATACTTTCAAGAACGTCTTCCCAAGATTTGAAGTACGAAGTACATGCCAAATATCGGTCCGAGAAAGGTCTCAAATCGTGAAACGAGTTATGTAAAGATATGAACTTAAGGAGATACTCGAGAAACCGTTTTAAAAGATTTTATCCTTCGACTAACTATCAATTAAATCGTGCTACTTTATTTTCGGACTAATAAATACTCAAATAAGTCAATATGAATCACTTGTGATCCATGACAAATAGTTAAAAAATTCTAGAAACCCATTTCTTTTCATAAATAACTAGGATTGCGGGGAGAAAAAGTATTACACAATTTGGACGTATGAGTAGTGTTAGCATTATGACTTTGTTGGGTCCACTAGATGTGGATCTTGTAGCCTGTCAGGAATGGTGAACGACTTCTGTAATCACAAGTCTATTCACGGAGAAACTCTATACACAATATAAATGCGGAATACAAATACAATAAAGAAGAACATAATAACTATAAAGACTTGATCCTTTCTAAGGATTTCTAATATTGTAATGACTAGAACTACATTTGATGAATGTGTGTATAACCCTTCTGCCTCAGGTTCCTTTTATATTACAAGGAAACCCTAGTACATCAATAAACAAAACGTGTAAAACTGATATGCATATCCTTTCCTAACATATCTCATGCATATCCTAACAGAATAATAAATAAATAATAAAGTTTGACTTTGACTAGGACCAGGAGCACGACTTGCTCCTACTACTACTAGGACCAGGAGGAACTACATACCTCCTAGTCTACCTATTACAATTAACTATTCCAATGGTCCTAACAATCCTCCCCTAAACTTGAATTTGACCTGTTGAGTTCAAGTTTCCTGGTAAAATGTGCAATAAAGCTTGAGGATTGAATCAGCAAAAGAAATAGCAGCATCAACAAGATAAGAAACAGAAAAATTGCCGCAACATGGAACACTAGAAGCTTCTCCAAAGCTTGAAACAAATCAGCATCGTGTTGAATCTTTACAACAACATGAGCAGATTTGATGAGCCTTTACCAAGTAGCTGCTCGCTCTTGGGCTAGCCAGTCATTGTGGTGGAATAAGCATCACCCTAGGAGACCAGAACCCAACCCAAATCTTAGAACGTGAATCAATGGTGAGTGGGGGTACCCTGATGATTTTAGGCAAACCATCACAACCGTCAACGAATTTGATATGTCTTTACCAGAAGCCGTACCCCTCTAGACTCGCCAACTCTCAGCAATGAAGCATTGGTGAGTTGAAAACCCTATAGCTTTAAGAAATCTATTACAGCTATCAACGGATTTGATAAAATCTTTACCAAGAGCTGTACCCCCTTGGATTAGCCACTTTTCAGTCTAGGACCATGGCAAGTGAAAACCATCCAGTTTTGGGTAACCTGGCAACCATCAACGGATTTGAGAATTACACCAGGAGCCGTACCCTCAAGGTGAATCAACTCTTTCTTGTCGATTAGACATGGTGAGTTGAGGACCATTTGTTGTGAGGACCAAGTCCAACACCAAATGAAACCAGTAACCAGCACAAGTATGAATCAGCAACCAGAACCCAAAGTTTGAATTAGCAGATGGTATTGTATTCACAAGTGTAAAATCCATGATTCGTTTAAAGTATAAGCAGATATTATATAAAAAGTATATGTTTTTTTTTCTCCTCACCCAACCTATCCTCCTCAAGCTGTATGCGTGTATGTTTGCGAGGTGGTGAGGGAGCATCAGTCATGGGGGCCTTCCCCTTTGGATCATGAGAGGGACCAGCAGTAGAACCAGCAGCAGGACCAGCAGCACCTTCCATTGGTGTGGAAACAGCAACAGGAGAAGGAACACTGGAGGAAGTCGGAGGAATCAGCAGATCATCATACAATTTATCAGCAAAGGCAGCCTTTGCCAACAAAGTCAAACCATCCTCAACACGATCCTTAATCTCCTCATCAGAATCAGAGTGAACCACATGCTTCTTCCGACGCCTTTGCTGAGTCTCCAAAGCTTTGATTTGATCCGCCATGGGAAGAACAAATTCCCTAGTAAGCTTCCGGTGTTGATTCAAATCTGCTTCCAAGGAAAGAATCCGTGCATGATACCTATGCATAAGATCAAGTAAGGAAGTAAGTGTAATAGGCTCCTCCGCTTTCCCACCAAGAGGACTTGGGTCAGGGAAGGCTTCATTGGAACCAGAAGCAATAAATAGGTCAACATTAGGAGCACCAGCACCAGAAGGCTTATCAGAAAAGTGTGGAGCAGGACTAGGAGGGGGAGTCTCTACAAATGGAGACGAATGTGGCAATGAAGAAGGAGCAGTCTTGGAAGTGGATGGCCTTTCAACCACCACCTCCTCAACCGACACTTCCTCAACCACATGAGGTGCACCACCAGCATGATCCTCCTCCATTGGGTCATCACCTAATTGAGGTTCCTCCTCGGCTTGATCAGCCGGAGGAACAACAACATCAGGAGGACCCTGAGCCAGCCCCAACATGGCCGCAGTAAGGGGCCTCCACTCCCCGCTAAACCCATGGGCCATATTATAGTACACTTTAGCAGTAAGCTTAGAAGGCTCATGTGTAGCCCTATCACGAGGAATACAAACCAGTACCTGTTGTAAAAACCTAGGATACATCAGAAACTTCTTCCTAGAACCAACACTAGACAGATTGCTAACCATCCCCTCAAACAAATAACGAGAGAAATTAAATACCCTACCCTGTGCTAAGCATATGAGACCAGTAGCCAAAGGAGTAGGAAAAGCATCCCAACTCCCAGACTTGGGACTTAAACAATGAATCAGAAAATGCACCAGAAGCTTCCATTGGGGGGAAAACCGATTCTTTTGGAAGTTAAACTTCCCCCATGATTATATCCAAGAGTAGCCATCCCCTCCAACACCTCCGCATCGGGGATGGAAACAACACCACCTTCATCTTGAATATGAAGGGAACTACGAATAGAAGCTTCAGAAACCACGTATGAACGTCCATCTATGGTAGCATGGAGTTCACGTGGACGACCAACCACAGCCACAAGACGAGCAGAAGCCCAGAACTGACGAATGACACTATCATAAACAATGGGACACACAGTAAAAGCATACCTGAGGTTTGAAGCCTCAATGAAGTCCAGAATGTCAGTGAAATCATCACAGTGTGGACCATCTCCTAGATAGGCGACCTTGTTGTGTGCAGGTTGGTATACCAGGGCATCCATGGATCTTGATTGATGATTTTTGTTAGGGTTGAGAGAGTAGGATCGGATGTGTGTGTGTTATGAGTGAGATGAATGAGTCAAGGGGGGTTAATTGACCATAAATAATGGTGGGAGTAACTGTTCATTGACCCCTAATAATGGGGGGTTGCCCTTTCAAATTAGACAGTTATTGCAAAGTAACCACTTGCCCCTTTTAACATTATTACCAAATTCTAATTTACCAAAGTTAAATAAGAGGATATATACCAGAATTTGAATGCGTTGACTAAAAGTCAAAGCGCACAATGGTCAATACTAGAAGCAGAATGTGGTCAACAGAAGTCAATACGGTGAACAGTGTCCTAAACCAGTACCAGAAGCCAACCATCACTTGACAAAGAAGGATTTTTATCCACTAGAAGCCAACCAAGAATGACTAGAAGCTAACCAATAAGGACTAGAAGCCAGTCATGAAAGAATATAACCATAAGAAGTGAGCAAAAACCTCCACCAGGAGTAACACACACCACCAGAACCAATGCAATATGGTGTTAAAATCTACCAATATGTTAGTCTGTGCAAATACATATATACACGAAGCCTCCCCTTAGGCTTAGCCTCCCCTCAATCCTAGACCTCAAGGATTGACCATCCCAATGTGAACCACCAAGTGGTTGAACCGAGGACCATCAAAGGCTTTTGTCAACAAATCAGCAACATTATCATCCGTATGAACTTTAAGAACCTGTATCAACCTCTTCTCATTGGCATCCTGTATAAAGTGGTGCCGAATTTCAATATGTTTTGTCCGTTGATGAAAAACAGGATTCTTCACAATGTAGATAGTGCTTTGATTGTCAATAAAAATTTTGGTGTTCATAAAATTGAACCCATAATCCAACATCTGATTTTGGATCCACAATACTTGTCCACAACAGCTATCAGCAGCAACATATTCAGCTTCTGTTGAAGAGGTAGCTACGATCGTCTGTTTCTTGCATTGCCATGAAATAAGTCTTCGACCCAAATATTGACAACCACCAGTAGTATATTTTTTGTCATTATTAGCACCTGCATAGTCACTATCACTATATGCTTCAAGAACAAAAGGTGATTCTCTAGGATACCACAAGCCTAGCTTGGGTTGAGCCTTGATATACTTGAAAATCTTCTTAACTGCATTCAAGTTAGAAACCGTTGGAGCCACCTGATGTCTAGAACAAGCACTTACTGCAAACATGATATCCGGACGTGATGCAGTCAAATACATGAGTGAGCCAATCATAGATCTGTACATGCGAACATTGACCGGGGGATCTGGCTCATTCTTGAGTTTGACTTTAGCAACTTCATAAGGAGTTGCTGCTGGTCTAAGAGGATCCATATCAAACTTCTGAAGGATCTCATGAACATATTTATCTTGACTGATGAATATCCCATCCGACTGTTGCTTGACTTGAAGACCAAGGAAGAAGGAAAGCTCTCCCATAGCACTCATCTGAAATTCGCCTTTCATCAAGTGTTCAAACTCATCACACCATTCCTTCTTGGTAGAACCAAAGATAATATCGTCCACATAAACCTGAACAAGGATAATGTCCTTGGTATTCCTCTTAAGAAATAGTGTTTTATCAATAGTACCTCTTCTATAGCCATTCTTTAACAAGAAAGTTGAAAGACGCTCATACCAAGCTCTAGGAGCCTGATGTAATCCATAAAGAGCCTTGACCACCTTGTAAACTTTCTTGGGATGAAGTGGATCTACAAAGCCCTTAGGTTGAGTGACATACACTTCCTCATCAATCTTGCCATAGAGAAATGCACTCTTGACATCCATCTGAAAAACCGTAAAGCCCACATAAGAAGCAAAGGCCAAAAACAGACGAATAGCCTCAATCCTAGCAACCGGAGCAAAAACTTCATTGTAGTCAATGCCCTCAATTTGAGTGTGGCCCTGTGCGACAAGCCTAGCTTTATTCCTCACTACAATTCCCCGTGCATCTTTCTTGTTCTTGAGAATCCATTTGGTATTGATTGCTGTCTTACCATCTGGTAAGTCAACTAGAACCCAAACATTCTAAAACAAGAATTGCTGCATTTCCTCCTGCATAGCCTCCACCCAACTTTGATCCTCAAGAGCATGAGTGACTGATCGAGGTTCCACCTGTGAAAGAAAACAAGCAAACAAACAGTGTTGAAAGTCCGTATGATTATTACGCTTTTGATCTTCAATATAGCTCACAAGAGCATGATGATCAGACGAGGCCTTCTTATGCATTCTGCGTGTCTTGACAGTAGAACCAGGATCTCTAATGATTTGAGTGGTAGGGTGATCTTTGTGTGATTGCAACACTAGATTGGAAGCTACCTCCACTTCTGGTGCCAAGTTATTGAGATCCCCAACAAAGTTAGCATCATATGAAGCAGCGTTGAAAATGCCATCTATTGGTTGTTTATGAATATCATCCAGCTTTGTAGAAGACTTCTTTTGATGGTTCCCCAAATCAGAAGGACTGGAGAATCGAGTATGAGAAGCAGACTCACTAGCCGGAATACCAATAGGTGTTAAACTAGCACTAGGAGTAGTAGTTGGGGTACTAGGAGTAGCTTTGTCAGTAGGCGTATTCAAGGGAAACTCAAAGCCACCTTGTGCAGCTGCTGTAGTAGCTTCTTGTTGTTGTTTGAGTAGGGTGTCAAGAGCTACTTGTGAATCTAATACATCCAATGGAGTTGCATCACTAGGAGGAGTAGGAGAGACGGTGGTGGAGTAAGATGGAACCACAAAAATATCATCCTCGTCATCTGAGTCAGAAAGACTAGAAGGAACACCTGTACTAGAAGTTGCAAACACTTGTGGACCTGCATCATGGTTAGTTTTGAAACGAAAATATCCTAATGAATCACTAAGATAATCAAGATCAAAATACCATTCAGGACCCTTGCCTTGGATGTTTGACTTCTCTTCGAAATACCTGAGATTAATGGTTTCAATGACCCGCTTGGCTTGGAGATTTTAGACACGATAAGCCCGAGAGTGAGCTGAATATCCCACAATGTATCCTTCATCTGCCTTGCCATCAAACTTCCCCAAATAGTCACTAGTATTTAGAATGGTGACAGGACACCCAAAAGGCTTCAAATGAGCAATATTTGGAACTTTGGCCGTTTGGAGCTCATAAGGAGTCTTCTTGTGAGGATTGGTAATAGAAACCCTATTCAAAACATAACTTGCAGTATTAACAGCTTCGGTCCAGAACATGGTTGGAAGCTTGGAATCAGCAAGCATTGTTCTTGTTGCTTCTATTAGAGTCCTGTTCTTTCTTTCTGCCACGCCATTCTGTTGAGGAGTTCTTGCTGCACTATAATCTCTTTTAATGCCCTTAGCATTACAAAGTGATATGAGGTCTTTATTTTTGAACTCGGTTCCATTATCACAACGAATACCTTTAACCTTCTTGGACAACTGGTTCTCTATAAGGGTAAGAAAATCTCTAAGAATTGGGTAGGTCTCACTTTTGGCAGCCATGAAGAACACCCACGTAAACTTGCTATATCCATCAGTTATCACCAGACAGAATTGTTTGTGGTCAATGCTCCTAATGGAGGTAGGACCAAATAAATCCATGTGTAGTAGCTGCAATGGTTCAGTTATAAGACTAAGAGCAGTAATGGCCTTGAAGGATGCTTTATGTTGTTTGCCTTTGCTACAAGCAATACAATTTATATCATTTCTGAAGGACTTGGGAGGTAAACCAGAGACCAGATTCAGATTTGCTAGTTTGTGAATGGTCTTGAAGTTCACATGCCCCATCCTTCTATTCCATTGAGTGGCTTCCTCTTTTGAGGCTTTTGCAACCAAACATGCTAGTTGACCAGTAGGGTTGACTTCCTTCAGCTTGATGCTATAGAGATTGTGTCTTCTAGGGATTCTGAGCAGAACCTGTGAGTCATCCGGAAGTTTAAAATCTTTGAATAGCACAAGTGCATCAGTATCCGTAAAGAGAACAAAATGCTTCTTGTCACAAATCTGAGAGACAGATATCAAGTTGAAGTGTTGAAGTGCTTCCACATAGTAGACCTGCTCAAAATTTAGATTAGGCATCTGAATTGTTCCTTTGCCAGTGATCCTGCCTTCACCTCCACCAAAATAGACCTTGCCGCCTTGAAATGGTACAAAGTTAAAGAGAAGACTTTTATTTCCTGCCATGCTCCTAGAGCAACCACTATCAACAATTCCTAGACTAGGATCTTGGTATGGAGTAACCTACAACAACAAGATAATAAAAATGCAAAAGTTAGTGTCTTAAGGGGACCCAAACCTTGTCAGGTTTGAGCCTGCCTCGTGGATCTTTAGTAGAGAGCCAAGAAGATTGGTGAGATCCACCGTTGTTCTTTGGTTGCCTATGCATCATATTGGTATTATTGTTTGACCAAGAACAACCTGCTGAGGGCTTAACAGCAGTTCCCAAACTTCCCAAACCAAAATACATGTGGTCAAAATTATGTGGATAAATTGGATTAAAATTCTGAAAATAGTTACTGGTGGTTCTATTTGTTGTTAATCCAATGTTTCTCCAATGATCAGAAGCTAATGGAGAGGTGCTTCTAGAAGAAGAAAACGATTGAGCACTAGAACTACCATCACTTGACAACAAATATGACAATCAATGATCTCGTTTTTGCACTTAGCATGGAATGTATGACAATCAAGGATGACAAACTTTACTCTATGGAACATTCACTTGTTTCTATTCATTGACCCTAAAAGTCACATTCGTGATGAAAATCATACATTATGTCTTTACACACTTTCGTAGTATTGTTACAAGTCTTTTACTTTTCAATAAAGGGTAATAAAATTGATTTTTGTAGATTCTAAGATACTTTATTCTAGCATTGCGTGAGGGCACGACAATGGTTTGGTATGTGGGAGTGATGAGATGGCATTTATACATGATATCATCGTTCTTTTCGGGCTTTAAATGCATAAAAATGTCGTAAAATACCATATATATGCTTGTGTTCGTTTACTTGTGTATTTTAGGTATGAATATCGTGAAAAAAAAAAGATTACAAGAAACAAGGAAAAACGAACACGAGAAACGAAGCCGCACAATGAACCGGACCCTAGTTTGTGAATTATCAAAGAAAAACGCTTGAAGACGTGAAGATGTAAAAGATTGAGCCCTCATTTATGAAGAAATGACACTTAATACCCTTGTATATTCATGATACAAGTTTGGTCCCTTAAGTTTGTCAAAATTTTAAAAGGTCCTTCAAGTTTGAAGAATTGGCAAGATTAGCCCCTCAACAATTCCAAAATGTCAAGAATAGTCCTTCATAATGTCCAAGATCCAAAGAAGCCCTTGAAGTTCATGAATATTACACTTCTAGTTCTTTTAAAATGGATTCAATATCAAAAGGACTAAAGTTGTAAATATACCAAAGTGTTAAAAGCCCTAAAAATCTGTTTAGAAACTTTTTTGTGGCCAAAATAGGAATAGAAACTTCAATAACAAAGGGAAATGAGAATAAACTTGATTTACAATATTTTCCAAAGATTGAGGGCCAAAAGTGTGCAAGTGCAACATTCAAACATAAATTGCGCCAAACACAAACTCAATCCACAAAAACCAGATAAAAATACTTACTATTCACCCTTCATCACCCAGATTTTACTTTTACCAGTCAAAGGGTTATTCCCATTTGACTTAACCAAAACATAATTAACCCTCACACGAATCATTCCCACGCCCAAATTGACACTCCCACTCACCCAAAGGACCCCAACATTCAAACCTGTCCACCAATCATGTGACTACTTCCTCACCAAGGAATGCCACGTGGCCAAATCAACGACTCACACTCATTACTTGGCCCAAAGCATAAATGAACACTCAGGATCATTTTGGACAACTCAACAACAACAAACGTGTAGAAGGATTCAAGGGCATTTTAGGGACTTCTTAGCTAGGGTTTTCATTGTAATCTCAGCCCTTGTGGCCTATATAAGGACTCCTCAACATGTGAGAGAGCCTTGTTCCAGTTTTACTCTTTAAACATTCTAATCCATTTTTAAATTTATAAAAGTTTGGTATTTTTAAGAAAATTGTAATTCCTTTTTATGTTTTTAAAAGTTGGTATTATTTAAGAGTGATTCTGAGTTCCATTTGATGTTATAAAGGTGCTTTGATCTTTTGGTTCAAGAACGTTTATGTTTGGTAAGGTTTCCAAGTTTGAAATAAGCTTGAAATCAATAATCTGTTTTACTATTTTACTTGTACTAACCCTTAACCATAAGCCCTGAGCTCTTACAAGCTTGTTGAAACCAATCTTGTGAAGGGATCTGAGCCTTTGGTTAGGCTATTTGTTGCCTTGTGTTGAAGATCATACATATCAAGGTCTGGTTCTACTTTGAACCATCAGAAAACCTTGATCCTTCTTGTTTCAAGGACCTTGGTCACTCTCTAGTTGTTGAGAGAGGTCCAAGGAGCATAGCTGATCTCCCTAGGAAGTTGTGGGGGATATGTATAAGCTCTATTTCAGTTTCCTCTAAAAAGTATAATGTTCATGTCTGTTATGAGTTTTTCCATGTGATTTGGTGTTCTTGTGTTTGTGCTTTGTGTTTTATTGGTTGTATCTGTTAGTTGTCATCTAGGTAAGATATTTGAATCATAAAATCAGTAGGTTGTGTGTTGGAATCAAAAGTTTAATTGAAAAGGGGCTAAAAAAAGGTTATTTGGTTTTTTGGATCATAAGGCCTTGTGGCCTTGTGGCCTTGGTTCTTAGGGTTTGGATAGTCTAAACAAGTCATTTGTCCCTGGTTTTGGTCCTTGGTTAAGTTTGAAGATGTTTATAAAAGGATTTCAAAGTTTTGAAAAAAATTTGAAAATATTGGTTTGAAATTAGTCAAACACATCAGATCCAATAAAATCTTTGTTTGTTGGATCTAGGGTCTGAATTTTGGTTTGGGAAGAGTTTAGGTGATAAGCTATCTGTGCAATCTCTGTTTGTTAATTTTGGTGGCTTATTGTGCGTGCTAGAGTTTATCAAAGTTGGTTGAAGTGGTCATTTGCATCAGCAAAGTGACCACCTCATTTTAGGCTTGCATTTTCTATTCTAGTGTATGCCTTGTTGTTTAACTGCTTGAATCTTGTTATTGTGCTGCTTGTGAGTGCTTCTTGCTATTTGGTTTGCTTATTTGCTGGCTTATAAGCCAACTGGCTTATTGGCTTGAATTTGCCAAAATCTGTCAAGTTTTGGTTAACTGACCACTTGATTCACAAGGGCTCAACCTTGAGTTCTTCACAAAAGTTGCTTAAAACAAGCTTATAATCAATCCCTGATCATTTGGTAACATTTGGTGAACTTTGACTTTTGGTCAAATAAGCACAATTTGGCTTATTTTTTAGAAATGCTTATTGGTACATGCAACAACTTAGTTTTTGTGATAGGTGTCATTTTTCTCAGCTTAATATCATATTTGAGAAGTTACAAGTATTTTGGTTAAGCTTTTGCTAGGAAGCTACCTTATTTTGCTTTTTCAGCCAGCTTATTGGCTTCCACAGCTTATTCTACTTGGCTTTTTGTGATTTTTTGTATTCATTATTTTTAGTTAAGCTATTTGTGAGCTTTTGCAAAAATAATCAGCTTTTGAAACCCTCTAGAACTCAAACCCGACTATTTTGTCGTTTAGTGAAAAAGTTCTTTTCAAAGTTCTGGCTTATTACTTGATGTTGTGTGTTAAATTAGAGCTTATGGCATTAGCTTATAGCTTAATGGGCCAAAAAAGCCCATTAAGAATAAGCTGTTGACTTATTAAGATGTGATACGCACACTTTCAGCTTTTGGGCCTTTAGACTTTTGTGCTTAAAATCAAATTTTGAGTCAGACTGGTGATTTTCAGCTTATTTGGTTGAGTTTGTTCTTATTGGGCCAAAAAGCCCATTTAAGTGCACTGTTTTTGATTTTAGCCCTTTTGGGGGCCCATTAGGGGTATTTTGGTAATTTCACTTTCATTTTCTGTTTATTTTGGTTTAAATAAACTAGTTTGCAAGTTTTTAGAATTTTTTATAATTTTTGGATTCTTAATAATATTTTAATATTATTTTATTATTAAATTTTATTTTTCACATTTCTGCAACTTTTATTTTTTTCTTAGGTCAAATACATTAAAATAAGATTATTAAAACTCTTAGATTAATTTTAGCATCATTTTCTTAATTTTTAGAATTATTTTAATCTTTTAATTGTTTTTAATCATTTAAAAATAGTTTTCCTTAGTTTAAAATTTTTATAAAAATAGTTTTTAGTCTTTTTTAGTCATTTTTAAAGGTTTACAAAGTGAAAATCTTTATTTGGACTTTTTAATAATTAATTGGATTTTTAGGGCTTTAATTAGCATTTAAAAACTAATATTTAATTAATTAAAAGGTTTGAAAAAGTTTTGTTCATTTGTAAACTCTTAGTTTATTTAATTTGATTTTTGGGAATTTTTTGGGAATTTTTATAATTAATTTTTATTTTGGCACTTTTTACAGTTTTTAATTTAGTCGTCGTAGTAATAATTTTCACGTATCCGTCATTCTATTTTCTCATCCCTTCTTTCTCATATTAATCTCAAATCATTACGAGTTTTTCACACATATATACCTCCTTGGGAAACGAACTTAATTGGGTTATTAGTGTTTGATTTTCCTAAATCATCACTTAATAATTTCCGCTCATTTACGCTCTTTTGTTTTCCTAAACAAGAGACGTTATTTTCCTACAATTAATATGATTAATTTAAAAAAGATTAAGTTCGGGTTTTGGTTTGTTTTGGACACAGAAACCGAGAGCCTTCCCTTTGGGGAGTTCTCGGTGGGAATAATAAACCCACAGCCGCCGCCCATAGTGGCTCGTTGGCTGGGCTTCTTTGGCAGCCGCAACAAAGCAAGACCCCACAGTGGGGGTGTTTGTTTAAGAGTGGCAACCGAGACCTCCCAGTTCTTGGTAGGAAAGCTGGTCGGCTAATGGCTAGGCCACGACTGATGGTGGCAAGCAGAGACCAAGCAGCAGCGAGCCATAGGGCTGCAACGGCTGCTTTGGTTGGGCAGTGGCAACCCCCGGCTAGCCAGTGGCTTAAGGCCACAACCAGTGGGTGTTGTGGTGGTGTTTGTTTCGTGCAACCGAGACCAAGGTGGTCTCGGTGGGTATGTTGTGGGACTTGGCTCAACCGAATACCAAAGGGGGTGTTTGGTTATTGTTGTGGCTAAATTAACTTTAGACTTATGATAATTATTTTATTTAATTATTCATGAAATTAAACATGACACTATTTTATAAAATAATTAAAAACTTAGCCTATTTAATTAATTACATTTTAACCATGGCTTAATTAAATTAATTATAACCTTTAATTTAATTATTCAATTATCAAGTTATGGTAAAGTTTATTTAAAGTAAGATCATACTTTATTATTAATTAGTAATTGTTAATGCAAGTGATGCCTAAAAACATTATTAGTGTTAACTAATCTTCCTTAGTTTTGATCACAACAAACCATACAACACATTTAGTGTAAAAACAAAAAGAATTATTTAACTAACACTATCATCAAGGTAATAATCATATCACTAACCTTTCTTAATCATACTTAGTGATCATCAAAATGATTATCCTTAAAACTCACCTTTGTTAATATGACAAAAGACTTTTTAATAAACTTTCTTTTTTAGAAAATGTTTTATTAAAATGGAAAATGAAAATTTGAAAATAGCATATACCAAATGCTGTTAGAATATCCTTTGAAGGTTTCAAATACCTCAGATATTCCCACCCCACTAAAAGACAAAAAACGGAGCGTAGTCTAGTGGCGGTACCTTAAGTACCTACGCGGTTCCTTAGCGATATGGAACCGCGGGGTGAGATAAGGTACCGCGCACAGCTAGCTGTTATAGATCCGTTATACTTTGTCTCCTTTAAATAGTGGGTCAAATCTCATTTTCCAGTAAGCCTCTGAAAGCGTTTTTCTCAGCCTTCTTTCTATTTTCTATAGCATAATCATTAGTAAATGATCACTTAAATTGTTATGGATGTTTACATATGATTATCCTCTTGATCCCCTCCTTTACCTTGTCCAATGAGAAGATCACTCACTCACTAGTGTTGTGATAAAGATGAATCTATGAGCTAGTCATATTCATCATGATACCCTTTTTGTTTTAGGTTAATCTAATGTATTTATGAATACTTGGACTAGTTGTGTTCATCCAAGTTATATGTGGATACTTGGATTTGTTGTGTACATCCATTGCATATGTGTTTGCTTGGATTTATGTTGTGTAAATCCAAGATACATGTGTGTACTTGGATAAGTCTAGTTGAGTTGTAATAGATTTGATTAGGAGTTCTTACTAAACTATAAAGTGATGTGGTTGTGTCTTGTGAGTTCTCACTAAACTATAAAGTGACTAGTAGTTGTGTTGTGTGAAGTTCTCACTTAGCTTCAAAGTGAAGAGTCGTGAAGATTGGTTATAGCTTTCGATTAGAACCCGACATCTAGCCTTGTGTCGTAAAATGGTGAAGTAGGCAACGTCATGATGATTTGTTCTACCTTAAGATTAGAACCCGACATCTAGCCTTGTGTCGTCAAATTGTGAAGTATGCAACGTTGTGTAGATTAGTCCTAGCTAAAGATTAGGTCTCGACATTTAGCTTAGTGTCGGAAAATAATGTAAGTAACGATGTAAGGTTTTCTCCTCCGAGAAGGGAGCTTGTGGATATAGTGGAAATCTCGAGTAGGTGTACTCTAGGAGTGGAGTAGAAACGAGGATAGAGCCTCGTTGTCGAACCACTATAAATCTTGGTGTCTTCCCACTAGGTTGTCTCCTTCCTTACTCTTTACTTATTTCATTATCATTACACTTACCTATTATCTTTGCTAGTGCATTTGAATTGAACCTAATCATTATGCAACTTAGCCTCAAGTAAAAGATAGTTTTGATATAAACCAAATTGAAAGTAATTTTAATTTGGTCACTAATTGAAGAAAAACTATTCAACCCCCCTTCTAGTTTCTACAATTGGTATCAGAGCAATGGTCACTCAATATTTTTGAAGTATATTGTACTTTGAAACTTGGATCGATCCATTGTCTCCTCAAATTAGAAGGTCAAGTTATACTAAAGTTTCTCTTTGGTCAAAACTATGTTTTCTTTGAAAATAGGTCTTTTAATTGATAATATTGCATCCCACTTAAGATTAGTAGCCTTTATGCATTTTAGATATACTCTTGAAATATATCTACTAGTTTTCATCTTGCTTTGTGTAGGTACTCATGAAGATCAATCACTTAATTGGTTGTGGATTGAGTTACTTGAACTTGTAGAAGACTCATCTTCATTGATCTTTAACATCTTTGAATGATGATACCAAGATGATTGGGAATGATACTAGTCCTTGAAGACTTAGTACTCATCATAGTCATTGATTGGGCATAGCACTTATTCCTTCATGGATTGCTCTTTGTGGCCAAGGTACGCTTTCGTTCTTCCACACGCCCTTTGATCATTCTCTTGATCATTACTTGACTATGTGCTTGCTCTCGGCATCCTTGCCTTGACAATTATTTGTGGTTTGTGTTTCTTTTCCTTTATCCTCTCAAACCTTCATTGCTTGGATACTTAACTCACTATGGTGATGTAGAGTGAGTTAGTAGAAGCTTAAAGTATCAAGCATGATTTCCATGGTTTGCACCCATACGGTTAGTAGGCCTTTTGTGGGAGAGAAAGTGAATTAATACCTTGCTTATATTTTGGTTTAGACTAAGACTATTATTGAAAGTGATCTTAGTCTATACTTGAATAATTGCTTTGTGCTTATTCATTACCAAAGCCGTTTAACGTTTCTCCGGAAAGGCACGTCTTAAACCACTATATATGAGACAAGCTCTTCGTTACCACTATTTGAAGATTGTCATTAATCCCTTGAGCATTGGTCCTAGTCTTGATTCACTTCCCTTGACTTCTCTCCACTTTACCGTTTTGCTATGAGTAGTCGTTTGTCCATTTCGGTTCTTTTCGATCTTGACTTAACTCGTAATCCTTCGTTAAGGCATATTGCTTAGTGTTATGATGATCCAATGATATTCTAAAAGGCTCATGATTTAATCTTAAGTATTTTAGAAAAACTAGGTTTTCAAAATTTGGCGTTTTTCATAGATAAAAACCTGCCTCTGTAGGCGGTTCCTTATCTAGGCGGCTCAAACCCGCGGTACCTTATCGATAAGGAATCGCGGGCAGAAAATTTTGTTAGAGCGCCAGTTTGATTATTTTATTCTTTTTCAAACCAAACCTTCTCTCTCCCAAAAACACACAGCCGACGGGTTTCTTGTTTTCCACCATTGTTGAAGCTTCCAAAAATCTTCAATCACGCAAATTAATTGATTCCAAGTTGTGGGTTTCACTGATCCATCATCTAACATAAATGAATTGTAAGTATTTTCTTTCAATTTCATTTATTTTGTTCTAGGGTTCATCCTTTCATAATTGGGGATTTTTTAAATTGAAATTGAATTAAAACCTTAATAGGAATGTGGGTTTACATGGTTATTTTACTATGATTCCTTAGGTTTATATTCATTAAGATTTCACTAAAACCCACTTGTAGTACAAATCCAAATTTTGGCTAAATGATTTTGGTTAAAAGATAGATTTAAGATGAACCCATGAACAAGTAGGTAATGACATTGTTAATGCTTACCTAAAAACCTTGTTTTGAAAAACCAATGTTCTAATCAATTATTGGTCTAACATAGATCATGTGTTCTTGGTTAATGATGGAATAGACACATTGTGAACATGAGAATGATATGGATTCAATCCTATGTTTGTCAAGAAATTGATATAACACATTCTCATATTTTTATTTTTTATTTTAATTTTTCATATGAGTGATTGGAAAGATATTTTCGTGTTTAGGTACTTGTCATGTCTTGAATATATCAAAAAGATCATGAACGAACACGAGCATACATGCCCTCTTCTCATTACCCTCATTTGATTCACTCTCACAAAAACTCGTCTATGTCTCTTGAACATCGTTGTTTCCATGAAGGACGCATCGTTTGTTCCAATTCCGCAAATGAGTTTATTCGCTTCTTGTTTAAGTCTATTGGGTTTGATTGTCTTCTTGATATTGATGAGCCAATATTTCCTTCGTTTCTTATGGAGTTCTTTAGCACATTCACATTGATAGGCATCAATAATGGTTTATCTATACGATTTTCCATAATGGGGAAAATCATTAATTACACTCTTGAAGAATTCGGTAATATTCTTGGAGTGCCATCTAATGGTCAATGTCGATTCACCGATGCTTGGAGTATTAACTCTTTAGAATCGGCCCCTATTGATGCTCATTATGTGACTGTGCTTCCATCGTCTTCGGACATCATTCATGTCATTTCTAAACCTCGTGAACATCCTATTCTTGGTAAATCTCAAGGAGTTGTTCGAACTCTCTCACCTTGGGAATTACTTACTAGCGATCTTAATGATTTCATGATTCCTTGGGCCGAAATCATTAGGGAAAATGCAATGTGTCTTGATGGGAATCGGGATTTACTACCCGCTTGCCTTGCACATATGTTGTATTGTGTTGCCACCACAACTCCTTACAATCTCGCATTTTTCATGTCTAGAAGAATTAGGTTTGTTCTTCTTGAGTCTAAGTCAAGTCTTCCCTATGGAACGCTTCTTTCTCGTCTTCTTAGAAGAGTCCTTATTGACTTTCCGCCTCTTCTAACTTCACCTTATTGCTCCGTTGATCGTGTCATGTCTCCCATTCAAAAGAACATTTCACCCGAAATCAATGTGAACTCGTGTCAAGTCGAAAATACTTCTCAACAAGAGTCTTCTAGCAACCCTCCCTCAAATTTCAATAACTTCATGTCCTCTTCAATCTCCATCTTGTCCTCCCATGAAGTTGATTCCGACTATCAATTTTATCTCAATCATCTTCTCCGAGAACGTCGCAGAAGTGAATCAAGGAATTAGATGTTGTGCTCATGGTTACTTGCAACACCCTTCTAGGATGATTTTCTGACTTTCTTTCCTTCATTTGGTTGTGTATTAACTCATGCTTGGATTATTATTTACTTGAATCCTAAATGTTGCTTATGCAATGATGTGTGTGATTTACATAGCTTTGTGCATGCCTTATGATAGTTAGCTTATTAGATTATGATCTGTAGTTAACTTTGGCTTGTGAATCTTTTGGTAAAAATATGGGTTTATCAAAAAATGGAAGGTGAAATTTTTGAGATCCCTCTCGTCGCGGTTCCATATCGACCCGCGGATCCTTATCGATAAGGTACCGCCGATCCTAGATAAGGAACCGTCGGTCACTGTGCACGACAGCATCTTTGCTTTACACTGTTTTCTCAATTGTGTGTAAAAACTACATGATTTTCTATAATAAACTGCACATTTCCTTAACTAGCTTACCTAAATTCATTATTCACCTAAAATGATTTTAACCCATTACTAGTTTGGATCATCCCCTCACCCATTTAAACCCACCTTGTTTGCCATGTTCTTCACACATCAAACATACTTCC